>PVJD01012608.1:0-38790 GCA_004026545.1 Mormoops blainvillei | reverse complement strand
AAATAAGAATTTCCCACCAGCTGCAAAGAAAGTGGGCCCCACAGGCTCCAAATTGGAAGAGCTTGGTGGAGGGGATGCAGGGTTGGTAACATCCCAGCCTGGAAGAAAGAGAGTTCCTGCTCGAGGGGCGTTAAAGGAGATGGTTGGGAGCAAGTCTCCCCAGACCCTGTCGCAGAAGAGAGAGTCTCCTCCTGATAGTCTTTTCATAAGTAAAATGAAGAATTTTTTTCAATGGTTTCAACCAGGAATAAAATACAAAAAGCAAGAAAACCACCAGATGCAGGGCAGCCCCATATCCTCTGCACAGAGCAGAGTCCCAGGTAGAAGCAGAGCTGCCTTTACTGGGAAGATGGAAGCCCAGAAAGTCATGTCAGACATTGGGAGGTTCCCAAACCAGACACTGGGGTGTTGGCATGCAGGAGATACTGCTTGCCCTCAAGAGTCCCTTTCCCCAGCAGTGGGGAAGTTTGGGACAGCTCAGCAGAAGGTGGCAGCAACACGGCCCTGGGCAGAGCCTGTCCAGAGGTACCCTCCCAACCCCAGGGCTCCCTCCTGTAAGCGCTGCTGCCAAGCAGCTGCCTTTGGTGGCCAGAGCCCTACAAGCAGCAGACACACAGGAAACGAGAGCAGACATCCTCAGAAAGTTGGGGCATTAAAGGTCCAGCAATTATATCAGAAGCACCCCCAATTAGTGCCCCACAGAGGGACTGTGACCCATCGTCCAAGCCCCCTCTGCAGGCCTCAAACTGTCCGGGGGCTGCCTGTTGCTCTCACCACTGCTGAAGGCACCATGTTCGGAGATCCATGTCTACCATTTAAACAGAAAATGCTTCTCTAGAATTTCCAGGGGAAAAAATACCACCCCCCAAACCAAGCAATTCCTTCCTTTTAGGGAATACTGATTTGCCTAATAAATGTCTACTAATAGTGCTGTCTTTCCTGTGTGCTGTGTCGGGAGCATGGGTTTTGGGTATCTCAGGGCTTGTGCTTAGGGAAAGGAAGGAGTTAGTTCAGCTCCCACTGAGTGCTTCCTTTGGCTTCCAGAGGTGACCAGTCCCCCAGAGCTCTTGCTGAGAAATAGATATTATGTGCCCTCCCCCAAAGCCCACTTCCTCCCTGACAGAGTTTGAGGTGATGGGCTCTGTCTCCTACCCCGTAGCTTAACCTTAATGAACATGAATAGCAGCCCACACCTTCCCCATCAGGGAATGTTTTATATCCTTTAGGGCAGTAGGGAAGACAGGCCTTCTATATCTGAAAAAGGTCAAGGACAGGTATATTTTTCAGAAAATATTAGTGAGGAAGAGACATTGGCTTAATCATTATTTAGAAGTCCATGATCAGAGGATCCCACAGGTGGGTGAACCCTGAATGAGAGTGTTTGGGACGATGTTGGGCTGGTTGGGGTAGGGTCTAGGAACAGCATAAATGCTGCTTAAAAATCTTCCTTGTGGGTCATGTTCACGTGTTGGAGAAGCACGCTTCAACCTGGACACTGATGTATGTCTACTGGAAAGTCACCTTGGGGAGGTGGGTCCCGTCCCTGTATTTCTTGAGGCTGCGGAGTTGATGACTTTTTTACCCTGTGCAAAAGCATCACTCAGCTATCAATGGTAGGAATGTTAACCAGCAGCCGTCTACCTGGGTAAAATAAGCCAAAAGTAAGGAAAAATGCCTTAGAGTGAACGGGAAAGTAGGACCGAATAAAGAGGGGAAGAGTGATGTTACTGGTGGACAAAGTTTTCTGCCCCATTGGCCCCACACTGGGACCCTGTCTTGCTCCCAGCTTCCTTGAGCTGATCTAAGCTCCACCTGCCAAGGCTGATCAGAGCACCAACAGCATAGTGATGCCTTACACCAAAAGCATGGGCTGTCCTTGAGAACTGGAACAGTACTGGTGGGGATGCCATCGGGCATGGCATCCGTCTTTGGGAAAGGGGATCTTGGTGCCTTCCTTCCACCCCTGCTTGAAGGAAATATACAGGATCTTGCCTTAGTGTGTACAGCTCACCTGTCAGGTTGGAGATGCCACCTCTGATATTCCTGGCTTTGGTGGAGCTACAATCTCCCAAACACCTGCAGCTCATGAACCAGAGGTGTGTTCTAGACTACGCACCATGGTTACAGACATTTGAGTGCTCACCGTGGACCTTTATGGAATGCTTTTTTTTTTTTGTTGGCCAAACCTGCCCACATACCACCCTTCCTCTAGCAGTCTGGAGGGAAGGCAACTCTACCTGCACAGACTGAAACCCAAAAATGGAGTGTGTGTCCTAGCGAGCACATTAGGTAGTTTTCCTAGTGAGTCCTGTGAATCCTGAGTGTAAAGAAGGGGGAAAAAAAAAAAAAAGATGTCCACCACAGTCTCTCTCACTATCACACTCATATCTTCTTGTGCAGAGTTATGACATCTGCCCTACAATGTCAGAAGCTTGGGATCACAGGAAAAAAATGCAGATTTTGTTGGAGTTTAGGTCCCTGTTTCCTTAGTCCATTCTCTCCCCAAAGCTGCTTAAATTTATTTCAAATCTCACGTTCCTCAAACTGAGGCCATCTCCCTTTGCTCAACAGATGTGCTGGACCACTGTCCACAGAGGAGCTGGAAGCCATGAGATGGGAACTTTCCAACAAAACATTAAAAAAACAAAACAAAAACACTTTCACATTATTTCTTTCCTTTTTCCTTCCTAGTATTTAAAAAGAGATTTTCTTCCCAATATCAAAGGAATGGCACTTCCTGAAATCATTTTATAGAGAGACAGCTAAATGTCCTCCTTGACGGACTGATGAACTTTGCCAGTTGCACTTTGCCCTCCCTCTTCTTATGAGATATACAACATTTTTTATTTTGTTAAAGCTTGTTAACACAGACATGTTTAAAAACGTCTTAACACAAATGTTTAAAAAAAAGCTGATTGAACAATATATCTTCCCATGTACCTTCATTCAACTTTCACAATGATTATTTCACATGTGTAATACATCCCATTTTTATGATATGATAAAGTGAAAAAGCCCATCAAAACATCTTGCCATCCATCTCTATGCCATATGCTATGTGCCCACGTCATAGCTCTCATGTTCGTTTGATATTCATCACGTGTAGAACACACTTATGCAGCACCCACGTAAACAGCATCGAGCTTTAAAGGCTTTGGCAATCAGCTCTGTTCTGCCTTTTAGTCAGCCCTAAGAAGTCATATGAGTTAATTCTCTCAATTCCATGAAAGAAGTAATCTTACAGAGTAAGTCCAAGGGCACAGTATTACTGTTCCTTAATCACACAGTAACCGTACCAACATCCTAAATTTATAGAAGTAGAAAACTACAGAATTGGTGTTGCTATATGTGTTTTCAAATATTTAGAAGAAACTTTTTTTCCTGTCACATATGAAAATGACTTAAACACAGTAGATGAGACACACGTGTACCTGTTTCTTCCCAAAATGCCATTAAAAGTAATAGATTAGATAAGAAGATGCTCAACATCACTAGCCATCAGAAATAATGCAAATCAGAAACACCATGATATAGCAACAGACACACAAAGAAATGGCTAGAGTGAAAAAGGTAAGTGTCGCTGAGAAAGTGGAACAAGTGGAGCCCTCCTCATACGTCGCTGGTGGGAATGAGAAAGGGTACGGCCACTTTGACAAATGGCACTTTCTCAAAAGGTCAGAGAGTTACAATATGACCCAGCAATTCCACCTCTAAGTACACACTCATGAGAAACAAAGACACATGTCCACACCAAAACTTGTGAACAGAGGCTCACAGCAGTGGTGTTCAGTATCCACAATAGTGAAAAGGTGCAAACAAGCCAAAGGTTCACCAGCTGATGAATGGGTGAATAAAACATGGTATATCCATGCAATGTAATATGTTTGGCGATGAAAAGTATTAATACGTGCTACAACATGGATGGAGCTGGAAAACATTATGCTAAGTGAATAAAGCCAGTCACAAATGATCATGTTTGATTCCATTTACATGAAATCTCCAAAACAGAGAAAAGTAGAGAAACAGAAAACCCATTAGTGGTTGTTTAGGGCTGGAGGGGAACACAGGAGGGGAGGAGAGAGAGATGGTAACTAGAGGTTATAAGGTTTCTTTTTGAAGTCATGAAAATGATTTAAAAACGACTGGGGATCCACATATCTGTAAATACACTAAAATCATAAAATCACACATTTTAATGGGTGAACTGTATGGTATATGAACTATATTTCCATAAAGCTGTTAAAACAAGGAAAGGGTTTAAAAAGAATAATTCCTTGAGAAGGACAAATAGTGGAGAAGATGAGACAAGAGATGTCAATGCATTTCAGGAAGACTGGAAGGCAGGTGAGGAGAAGTAAGTGACTAGCAGAGCGAAGGAAGTGCTGGCAATCCCATTCCCAGCACAACACCCCACAAGACCAACAACCTGGTGTCACCAAACAAGAAATGAGGGGTTCTGTGTACTAAATATCTTCAATATTTTTTATTGTTTTTATTTTATATTATGTATAATTTTTAAAGACTCTTTTATTCTTTTAGGGGACTGTGACCTCCAGTAATTGGTAAAATTCTTTTGAACAGTTAGCATGCTACAAAAGTACAATTGGCTGCCAGGTTTCCTTCCTGGGACGGAACCGAGTAATGTTTTAGAGTTGGCATTGCACGCTTCTGGGGTCTGGGCATGGTGGTGGGAGCTGCAGGAATCAAAGCTACAAATCTCAAACGTCAGGCAAAATTCAGAAAAACAACCCATTTTTAAAATGTATTTATTTGAAAATAAACTTATGGAAAAGCTGCATGCATGGTAAAACCATAAACCCTTTATCCAGATATACCTAGTAATATTCTAGCGCATTTGTGACTTCTCTCCTTTCTCTTTGTGTCTGTTTCTGTCTCCTTCCCTCCCTCCCCTTTCTCCCTATATATGAATGCACTCGCATATATAAAAACTGCATGCATTCCTGCATACTTGAGCTCCTGCATCATGCACTTTCTCTTCAATATTTTACTGTATTTTTTAAGAAAAAGATTCTCTTATATACAGTGCAGTTATTCCCTTCATTTGTATAAAACCTTTAATCTCGCATTCATATTCTATTATTGTCATTTTATTGAGTAAGGTCCATTGTGGCTTAAAAAAAAAATCTCCATTACAAGATTCAGCCTAGAAGTACATATTGCATTGAATTGTCATGTGTCTTTAGTTTCCTTTAATCTGTATCAGGTTTTCAGCCTTTCCTTTTTATGACAAGGCCATTTTTTAGAATATATTTAATTTGCCATTTATATAATGCCTTCTCACCTGGGAAAATTTTTGATGTAGCTTGCCTTGCTCAGATCTTAAAGGGTGTTTTTACGGCTGTGAGCTCTAGGGACCTTAGAGGTAGTCAGGGCAGTCTTGCTATAAGAAAACAATATCAGAAGTACAAAGCTAAGTGGAGGGATTTTTCTGAACAGAGAGGCTTCTGGCAGTCAAGGGGCGGGGGAGGCTTAGAGTGTACCTTGCTTTAGTTGGAGGCTATGGTGAAGCAGGAGAAGATAGACAAAGGATGGAGATGTCATTACAGGTTATACATCCTCATACGGGAGGGAGAGGAAGGGGGTCTGGGGCCAAGGCTTACTCATCAGGCTCAGCGAGGGAATGCAGGCAAAACAGTAAGGAAATGACACAGGGCTTCATTTCAGCAGTTTATAATCTACATAATGAAGCTGTAGGGGTTATAACTGTTAAAGGATTAGCTGGCTTCGGGAGATGAAATAAATACATATACAATAGCAACAAAAACTACATTACTATTTCAAAAGATACAGAGATGCCAATAGGAATTTTGGTGAAAAGTTAGAAAGTAAATGGAGAAAATAACCATAAACTTCTCATAGAAGGAGTAGCCATCGGTGTGATTCAAAAAACCCCAAAATGTACTGCTAAATATAATCACAATTGTGCTCATTAGAAGTTATGTTAAAGAGAAACCCACTCTGAAATCAAGATGAGTTTGGTCACGTGTGTCGTGAACTAGCACATGTATTTTTACTGCAAAATAATATTCTATTGAATGGTTGTACCATTCACCTATCAAAACCATCTTATTTGCTTTTAGTTATTAGTGATTAAAAGCTACTATAAACATTTTCATAACAGTTTTTGTGTGAGCATAAGTTTTCAAATTAGTTGAGTAAACATCTAATAGTACAACTGCTGAATTATATAATAATATTTTGTTTACCTTTGTGAGAAACTGCCATACTGTTTTCTACTGTATCTCTATCATTTTGTATTAATATTTCCACCAGCATTTAATGAGAGCTCCTGTTGTTTTACATTCTTGTAGGCGACTGGTAATGTCAGCTTTGGAATTTAACCAATTTAACAGATATGTAGGGGTATATTGTTTTAATTTGCAATTCTAAAGAACAAATGATGTTGACAATCTTTTCACAAGTTTACATATCAAACATTTGATGAGGTGTTTGCTTAGATATTTTACCCATTATTATATTTGGTTGTATATTTTAATTATTGAGTTGTAGGAGTTCTTTACATATTTTGAATATTAGCTCTATTAGATATGTGTTTTGCAAGCATTTTCTTCCTGTGTATGATTTGAGACTTGTCATTCATCTTCTCTCTAATGACTTTTGCAGGTTATATATATTTTTTTATTTTAATATACTTCAACATAACAAGTTTCCCCCCTAGGTTATGCTTTCAATGTTGTAACTAAAATGTCATGAAACCCAAGTCTTTTCTGATGTTTTCTTCTAGAATGTTTATACTTTAGCAATTATATTTAGACTTAAGGTTCATATTGAGTTTTGTGAATGGTCTAAAGTCTCTATCTAAGTTTCTTTTTAAACATATAGGCTCTCAATTTTTCTAGGACATTTGTAGAATAAATGTTACTTTTGAACAAATATCTTCTCCATTAATAATCCTTATTTCATTTCCATACCACCCATCTTCCCAGAAAAAATAAAACTACCCAATGATCTAATATGTCTCAACCCATTGTAATTTTGCCTCTGTTACTACTCCAACAAGTTTACTCTAAGTCAGTGATATTAAAGTAGCATATACTTTGAAAAATTCTATAACTTATGACTTTATAAAAAAGATCAATTATTTTTGAAGTTATAATTATGTTCCATTTATATATTTAATAAAGCTAACTATGTGTTCTAGCTATGGTGTTATTTTTCACCCTCAATCTCTGACTTAAATCCATTAAGTGTTTAACATACTCTAAATTATTTGTATGAGTCAACCAAAATACATCCTTTCAATTTTATAAAATATTTTTTAATAGGGGGATATAATTGAGGCAAGATAATTAAAAATAAATACATTTTATATTTCTACTTAAAGTTGTCTATGTTCATTATACATATTAACTAAAAAGAAAAAAAATGCCCTTAATTTTACACAGACAGTATATGAGATTATTGTTCAATCTCTGACTTTTTATTATTTATTTATTTTATTGATTTGAGAGAGAGAAAGAGACATTGATTTGTCGTTCCACTTATTTATGCATTCATTGGTTGCACTTAGTATGAACCTTGACAAGAGATCGAACCTGCAACCTTGGCGTATCGGGATGACACTAACCAACAGAGCAACTCAGCTACAGCGCTTTTCTTTTTTAAAGATTAATTGTTCCCTTTTTAGTACTGTACATTCATGTTTGCATTATATCATTTTCTGCGTAGCATTATGGAATAAGTATTTAAATGTTTTGTATTTATATATAGAACGTTTCATGATATTATAATTGTACTATGTCAAATAGGATTGTGAGGAGGCTGTCAGACTCCAGAAGCAGACAAGGATTCTATAAGAGCCAAGGATAAAGAAGTTGAGTGTTTGGCTATAATAAGGCAGGAACTAAAACACAGCATTCCCAAAAAGTGCAATGTCTTCCAAGTTCACCCAGGGCATCCCATGAAATTGTAAACTGTGTATGATGCCAGTTAGAGCAGAGATCCTGTCAGGCATGTGGTACTCCCTTTGTTGTTCTTATGGGGGTTGTGTCTGGGCTCCCATTCCTTCCTGATTAAAGTGGAGACTATGCAACACTGCCTTTTGACATATGGCAAATATCTTTCACCACAGAACCCTGACACCCACATGCGTGTTCAGTGTGGGACAAGGCAATGTTGGTGATTATATCTAAGGAGCTTCCTCCTGCACGTCCAAGTCGGGGAGTCTAACACCACTCCTGGAACAACGCTACCATGAGTGGATATAACACTGTATAACTATCAGTTCCTCTGTTATTTTCTATTCAGGTTATTTTCATTTTTTTCTACTATAGGTAGTAGTATAAGAAACAAATTGTTCTAAAGCTTTCAGCTCTTTTTTGAAAACATCTTTAGTTTAAAATAGGAAGCAGGTTCTTGACTCAATTAATCATGGATAAGTATGACTTTAATTAATCACTGTTTTGTGGTTAAAAACCCTGAGATTGAGAGTTAACATGACCTTAGTGTGTTCACATTTAGTTTCATAATTTCTTTAATCTACTGTAGTCAGGCACTCTGACTAAAAAAGGGGAACAAAAGAGGTGTCAAGCTATGGGCCACAGAATTCCTTACTTGGAACAATCTTTTCTAAGATAAATTTGTTTTTTTTTAACTAGTGTTTGCTGAATATGACTCTAACTACTGTATGTGTCATAAGTTAAATGACTGGATTCAAATTTGGGGTAAGACTTTTTTTTATACAGGTCTCAATGGAGAATGCTTTATTTTATTAGACTGGTTGAAGCCTGGGAAAATCTGTTCTATACATTAGCTAAACTTGAATACTACTTTTCTTAGCCAATTGTTTTGACTAACAGTTTACTATGAGCATAAAATGTTTACATTTACCCATTCTGTTCTAATATTGTATCATCCTCATATATTTTCTAACACTGTTTATGAAGTAGACAATTATATTTTAAAATAAACTACACTCTCTCTCCTCTGACTACAGTGTTTAAAGTAAATAAAATTGAACTACATAAGATTGTCAACCATAAATATTTTTCTTCACAAGATTATTTACAACACAGAAATTAGTTACTCATTACTTTAATTAACGATACTTGTCCATTATTAGTCTTTACTGGAATTTATGCTTGGATAATGCATCAGGTCTGAACAACTCATCTGGGAAGACATCATCTCAGTTAATTGGTGCCCAGTATCAGCTTTATCTCTTCGTAGAATTTGAAATCTTCACACTTCAGATTCAAGTGCCTATGTTTATGCATAAGTATTCTATTACTCCTCAAGAAAAATTATCAGTTGAGCTGTGTTTAGATAATTGAAACAAAATTTAAAATTAATACCATTGTGATCATTTATATATAAATATATATTTATTTTTGTTTTTATTTTCATTTCTTAAAATAAACATAATTTAATAAAATTTAAGAACTCATGAGTTTGTACTCAATTTTCACTTCTGTAAGTTACATGCTATTGACTAAAAATTGCAATGTGATTGCTTATTGACAACTATGGGTACCCATATTTTTTTGTGAAATAATCTCAAGCACTGGAGATAGATATATTGTAGGTATAAAAGAAAGAAAACAGGAAGAACATGGACTTGTATTCCTATTAAATCTAATGTCATTTGAAACACATCTAATGGTTTCTTTGTATTTGATGCTATCACCCTAACTTCAATAAACAAATAAAAGTTAAAATTTATTAACTCTCAGTTCTGATCAGAGATGATTTGTTTCTTATGACTTTGTGTTTAGGGATAAGAGTTGCACATATGCTAGATAATTCTGGGTGTCAAAGAAGCCAAAATTCACATTTTTCCACTTGCTCAAATATTTCTGAAATAAATTCAATCCATCTGTTCTTCATGTTCATGGATAAGCTACATTGTTCATAAAGGGGCTTAACTACATACCCTAGTAATAAAGGATTGACTTAAGCAGACGTTAACATAAAATGAACATAAATTTAATGATCATTTTTGTGCTAATTACTATTGTACTTTCAGAACCTAAATTCATCTCAAGAGTAATGTTTTCCTCTCATTACAATATTTTATTCCTCAACTATCAACCCTTTTAATTTTGACATATCTAATTTTTATTGTGTCATACAAGGAAATATACTTCATGTCACATTTCTGCCTTAAGAAGAACAGAAGTTATTATTAAAGCTCAATTGTTTTCACCCATTACTACCCATTGTTTCAGAAAGATTTCCATTACCTGCTGTTGACCGGCTTTATTCCGTAATTTGAAGTAGGAGACCGACGAGGTAATCGTAAGTGAGGGGGAGAAATTCTCTGTTAGCAAACACAGGGAATTTTCCACCCTCAGCATTAGCTACGTAATATAGTGGCTTCGAGGGCAATGGATGAGGAGAGAAGTGAGTGCAATCAGTTGGCTTTATTCACAGAGATGGAAGAGCCTGTCAAAGACACCAACAACCAATCAGCTGCCGACGCTGATGGATGTTTTGCCTGCCTTCAAATCTATCATAGTGACCAAGTAACGTCTACCGTTTTACCCAGCAGACATATAAACTGGAGATAATATATGGCTTCTACGCAAAAAGATCATTAATTCTACTTAATATATGGGGACTAGCACTTAAATCTTCAAAACAGCAACCTTTAGAGAGAGAGAGAGAGAGAGAGAGAGAGATGCTTGACTAGGCAATAATGATATTTTTAGGAGTAACAAATTCACTGTGTTAGATTTTATTTCAATTTTCACTTTGCAACTGCCACTTGCTATCATATCTATTGGGATATATATTAACATGTTAATTAAAATGGCTGAAGAAGATAAGAATTGATAAACTTAGGAGGGCAGAGGATTGCTTTTTCTTACATTCCATCCTGGAGTGAAAATTATTTCCCCATCTGCCTTTCTGATTTTTTATGAGATGATTTTTTAAAACTTGTAGTTAATGAGCTAATTGCATTTTATTATGACTTGGTTTCTAATTAATTACAGGGCATGAAATAGAATGGATTGTTAATGGTTTATGAATCTAAAAGTTTTTACCAATCAGCATTGAAGAAAGATGGTTTGAAACATGTATTGATAAGCAATAATTTGAGGTATAATTAAAAGGCATACCATGGACTTTATTAGAGTAAATCAGATCTGACAGGAAGGACAAGGGTTACTTTCAAAATTGTCATCAGACAGCTTATAGTATTTTGTCAATCATCAAACTCATTGGGTATCAGAGTTAGTAAAATAATTTATTCCAAAAATGTATTTGGAAATCTCTACATAAAGAATGTTTTTAAGTGATAAATAACTCAAATGAATTTATATTATATCTTTCATAATAAATACATTTTCTGAAGGGACTTTAGGCCACTCACTTACAATTTAAAAAGGTATGCAATTTATAATATTCAAAATATATATATAAATAATTTATATAAAGCAACTTCTAACATATACTTTATTATACTTAACACGGTACACTAAACTTGGTGAAACACATATATAAGAAAGACGTAAAATAGTAAAGAGTGGTATGTCTTTAACAACTGAAGTTTTTAAAGCAATGCTTATTTTACACAATTGATTTAATTTCTCTTTCTTGCTACATTTTTTATATTTTATCCAAGCTATAAAAAGTGGATAAATTAATTTGAGCATTCATGACACTAAATCATTCTGTTTATTACCTAAATAATTATTACACAGTCAAAGAAATCATTCATTCTTTGAAAATACATGGGGCTGAGATAACTAATGTTAAGAAAAACAAACACCCACACTACCCAATGGCAAATATATGAGTTTTATTAAAAGCCAATAACAAAATTTTTGTCATTAATGCTATCTTTATATTTTTAATATACCACACCAAACAACTATGAAAGTATTGATCATTATAGTAATGAACATGGGATTTTGGATATTAATTAGCATCAGACTTTTAATTTAAAAAGATAAATGAGAAAACTGTATGTGGGGGAGGGTGGAAACTTACCTAACCAATAATCAAAATAAAGTAAGAGAATTCAAACTGAAGGCAGCATATCTGATTTACATAGGACACTCTGAAATTTAACAGAAACCTAGTTAAACCAATAAAAGACTCCATTATAACTGAATATAAAGACCTTTTAAGCAATTTATAAAAGGTGTCATAAAAAGGTGATATTTCTTGATTTTGCCTGTCTAGTTTTAGAATCTATCCTCAGGACAGTATGCAAAAGATACACACACACAATAAATTTATTGTGGCATATTTAAAATAGATTAATTGTGACAGAAAGTACACACAAAATATTCAAGAATAGAGAAATGGTTAAGCAAACTATAAAAATTACTTTCTGTGGAATGTTTTACAGTGGTTCAATTGGACATATAATTATCTTACAATGTAAGACAGCACTATATATTTATAATGAAATTATATATATATTTATAGATTGCATTCTGGTTTCTGATTTATATATTTACATGCATACATTTGAAATATTTAAAAATACAATATACTCTTCAGTGAGTATATTCTTTGAAATCTCAATAATTGAGCTTGATGAACAGATTCAGGCAACATTTTATATGAATCTCTTTCTGTCCCTCCAATTCGTATCTGAAACTTAATTTTTGGATAATATAGTATAAGTATTTGAACTTGCCATCCAAGTTTGCATTATTTGAACTCAATATATAAGAGATTTGGATAGTAGGGCATACTTGTGGGTATAAATATTAAGAATTATCTTTGAATGGTAGAAATATGGGCTTTTTTTTCATTCTATGTTCTACATTCATCAAAATTTACAGTGAATATATATTTTCTTTATTGGTGTAGAAAATGTATTTGAGAGGGAGAGAGAGAGAATTTCATAACAGACTAGATTTCTAGGCAACCTAATTCAGTATGCTTTCAGTCCCTTTGTGCCCTGGGATATGTATTCTCTGGACCAAATGTAAATCTGTTTTGTTTGTAATTTACCTGTGTCTACAATAGGCAAAGATGTAAGGATATAGCATGTATTGGGCTGTAAGGTGCATCTGAGATATACAATAGAGCTTAGAGAACATTATGCTATAAGGCACAGAATCTTACAAAAGTTCTGAAAATCCTTATGTACTATGCCAGGGCTTGATAGGTCCTTTCATCTAAAAAGCACAAGAAGGTCTTGTACAGTTTTCAGCCATTGATTCTGGTTGCTAAAAGCAGCATGAATAAAGGAATGCTGAGATTCTCTATGTAGAATATATACAACTGAAAAAACATTTTTCTTGCTGATAAGAGTGAATGTCAATTAAATACATTTTCTCATTTCTGTCCTCTTTATGAGAAGTGGTAGCCAACAGCAAAACAAAACAAACATTATTTCAAATAAGAAACACTTTCTACTTAAAATTGGCAAGCCAACATTAGAGAAAAAATTGATGAGCAATATCTCTTCAATTATGAACTACTCCATCTTTGGAACATAGAGAAAAATCAATACTATAATTGAACAGTGAAAAACAACCACAAAAATAAATTATGTACTTAATGCAGCAATTACATAAATTAATTAATACATGTAAGCAAAGGACAAATAAAATGGAAAATTAATTTGAAACCAAAGGTAAAATTACTACCCAAAGAAGCAGTTCATTTTATTGGGTGCAATTTCTAGCAGAAGGCAGCAACAGCAGTTGCTCTGAGGTCCCCTGCAGTCAAAACAAAGAAGAAAAGCAAAGATCCATTATATCCCTGAGAAAATGAACCAGGAACTCAAGAGAAGCCCACCTTCCTGGTTTCCAATCTACTTGGGAATTATCCCTGAATTGAGTCACAACTGATAGGGTGGTAATGAGAACATGAAGTTTCTCCAGGAGCTGTGGGCATGTAGGTAGCTTTTGTTCCACACACAGTTCTGTAGTGTTATCCTACTCTTCATCCCTAATAGCAGAACATTTAACACCACAAAGGAGACAAAAGGCATATAAAAACTTAGATTGTTCCGTACTTCTCTTATCAGTATTTGAAATAATTCTACATTTTACTTGTTTTTGTTTAGTATATGTCAAAATATTTAATATTCACTTAGCACAATGATTAAGAACAGGAGATTTAGAATCACACCACCTGGATTTGAATTATAGCTTTGACAATTAATATTTGCATAACAAGTAACTTTTTTTATTTCATGCAAATCTGTTTATAAATGCATTCACTTATGTATGCACATACATATGTACAAATACCTCATCACTCTCCAAAAAGAATGTATGGTGACTTAAAAGAATAAAACAGTATTTTTATGTAACTTACTTTGTTCATGTGTGGGAATATTGTGGGACTATTAATATCTTCTACCTCAGGTTTTTTGCTTGCTATATTGAGATAATAAAATTAAAATGCTAGAAACAATGTCAGAAACATTTTACGTATTCAATAAGTTGTAAATTAATATGACAATAATGGTCATATTTAAAATATTTATATAGTATTCTGTGAATCCTCACAACATCCGTCTACTCTAAAACATTGTAGACAGGAGTCATTTTTTCATATTCTCAAATAAAGAAACAAGGGCTCATGAATAATAGTTATGTGTTGCTCAAAGTAGCACAAGTTAATATCAGGACTATATCAGAGTCATGGCTGGCCCACCCTTAGCACATCTGCAGCTGTGGATTTGCTAACTCACCTGGAGCCCTTCTAACACAATGTGGTGCTGGCTCCCAGCAAGAACCCATAATAATGGATTTATGTATCTTCCCAAGAGGCAACAGAGGGAGAAATGCACCGTGTCATGGGACCATGGGCAGCTATGTGTCACTCAGTGCTCACACAGTGCATCTCCTCCTGCCATTCCCACTCCTTCCTTATAGCTCCAGTAGTTCTTTTCCAGTCCATTTTCTCCTCCCTCTACACAGTCTCTGGGACCTAGTACTAACTGTTTTCCTGAGAAAAGACTTCATCCCCGGCAGGGGACTCCTTCAGGGCAATGGGAACAAGTTGTCGCCATCTCAGAGTCAAGACCAGTGTGATTCCTGAGTTCTCACTACTTTTACTTTTCTAGGGAAAAAATGTAATCTGTGAATGGGTACTTCTCAACTCAGTCTGGCCAATTAATCCAGATTTAGCTTTTCTTTTTCTTTTTCCTATGTTTATATAATCACCAGTGTAAGATATTCTGCTTTTTTCATAGTCACCTCCCATTTTCTGGCATGGTGCTCAGAGTATGCCATACATTTAATATATTCTTCTTGAATACATGCATATTTGAACCAGGATGATGAGATGTACACTAAAACCTGCTGGTCTCAGAATGGGATAGGCTGAGAGAGGGAAGGGTGGGGAGATGAATGTGGCACTGAATCAGTCTGGCTCTAAAGAGCCTTAGCAAAGGCGATTAACCTTTATACCTACCTATTAAAATTATCTTTGCCAAATGATTCTTTTAGAAGCTCGGTGGCAGGTGTATTGCTTCTAGCTCACTGATCCTGCAGGGAAACCCACTATCCCACAGCTGGCTTTGTAACTTGTACCATAGATTAAATTGCTTAGTTAGAGGGGAAATCAATTGCTATTTTTACAAAAACTTCACAAAATGCTTGCAATCTACCATCTAATCAAAATCTAAAAGCCCCTTGTAGATTAGTTTTATTGGCTCACTTTATATTGCAGACCCGATGACATTTCACACAGAACCTGCACTAACTCATTTCTTCCAACTACGGGGCTGATTTTCCTGACAGTTACCAGAAGGAAATGAGGCCTTCAGCACTTACTCATCATCAGAGTGTTATTTTTTTTCCTTTATATTTTAATATAGGCAACTTGTATTTTTCCTATATGCAACATTTTATTTCTGTTTCTTTGGCCATCGATGCCAATTTATTCATGTTAGTAAATACCAGTAGCAAGTCACCTCTGGGAAAGGATAATGGACCTGCCATTCAGGAACCGCTTAAAAGGGCACCAGGCATTCATTCCATAAATATTTACTGCATACCTACCTTGTGTTAGACAAATGGATTGTGGGAGTTAAAGAGAATGAATAAGAACACTTCAACATTGCCAAAAAGAGAGAGATTCAACCCAGTAGCTGTTTTCCCCCCAATATATTATAATGTATAATGCTAGATTTCTATGTATTATAATACTAAATACACACACACACACACACACACACGCATATTATATGTAATGGAGTCACTTGTTACTGAATTATTCAGTACTTAATTCCAGCTCACAAATTAGAGACTGCTTCTCGTCCTCCCACACAGTAATGCAAATGCACATAGGATGGCGGCAACATTATTTATACTCTCTCCCTATCCCTTAATGACTTTTTGAAAGAAAACATCGGTTCTGTTCCTACTACATGATGTTTTAGAAGTGAGATTGTTTCCTTTTTTGTTGGTAGAAACATGTTTTGCTACAAGCTTCGTGCCATTTTAAAACAACCTCCTTTTAAGTCTGGGCAGCATTCAGGGTGTTGGCATATCCATTACTGACCAGGGCTAGATTTAATTTAGATACTTTTAAGGTTGAGAGAATAGGAACATTCTGCTTCTGCATTTCAGTGTCAGATCTTCATACCCAACTGGTTGAATTATGAATGACTGAAGAAAGTACAAGCATGGCAAACATCTATTTGAAATGTAAATTTATCTTCCTTTGAAATACCTCCTTTCCATGACAGGAGCAAACTTCAAACAAAGCTTTATGTGTGTCTGGCAATAGAAGGGCATTTTAAATACTAACAAGTCTCGATGTGATTAATTTAGCGATTATCTCAAAACCACAAAATTATAATGGTGGCAAAGAAAAAAAGTTGCTGACACATGGACAAGAAGACTCTAGACTCAAATGGTCCCTGTACAACAGTCCAAAAATTGAGAGTAATTTTTCCAGTCTCTTAGTTTCCTGCTGAGTTAGAGCATTGTAAGTTTCTAGGTCTTACTTGGAACCTAAGTCTCCTTTTCTTTTTCCTAATTATTTAACACTTAACTTCCTCTAGCAGGAAAACTGCTCTTCTTCCCTTAACAAACCCTTCTAGTTCTTGTAATATAAAATCAAAAGCTGCATCAAAAATTTGAATTTGAGGACAGTCCTAAAGATTACTTTGGCTTTCACTGACTTAGGAATTCATAACAACAGGAAAATTTTGTTTTGGTAGGATCCCTCCCTGTAGCTTTCTCACACATTTACTCCCAGCTACTCCCAGTCACTCAGCCTGTTGATAATGATGTTCCTGTTAAAAGTGCAAAATGGGCCACATTAACGACCGCTGCCACTAATTGATAGCCCAGCCCCCCTACTTACTTTTTCTGCCCATCTTTGGAACCATCTTGGGAGCTCTAGATTATTATGTCCATTTTTAGGCTTAGATATAAGATTCAGGGAAATTAAATAATGCCCCAATAGTCAAATAAGACTAAGTAAAGAAATTATCAATTAACTCTAAATTTTTCTACCTCTGGAATCTGATTATTTACCAAAAGATACTTATTTATGCATTTATGCAGCGAGCTTCTATGATCGATACCAGTCTTGGACTGTGCTATGCATTAGCAATACAATGGCAGGCAAAACAGGCCCTAAGCAGCTTTTCAGTTAGGGTGAATTTATTATGCTTCCCATTGACATTTTAATTCATGCGATTTCATGAAGTACGTTTCTAACCAAATATAGTGTGTCTGGAAGAACAAAATTTTAACCTCTAAAGAACTTAACAGTATATCTAGTAAATATTGGAGGGGTAGTCTGATCCGGACAGTCTGTGTTTATGAGCACGTGTGTCCAGGGCGAGGGAGTGCTGTAAGTGCAGGCACTGCAGATGTCAGCCCGAGCATGCGCACAATGTGACTCTCCGTTTGTGGAGTGCGAGAGGATTCACGTAGGTTATTACAATATTGTGTGCTGTTTGTATCCAAGGGATTATATTTGTTCAGGGTAAAAATAAATTTAAAGACCAATGAGTAAATAAATGAAAGAATACACCCTCTACAAATATATATATATATATATATATATATATATATATACACACACACATACATATAATAATAATCACACGCTAAGAATCCAAGTTCAAATATACATACAGATCTCCCCAATTATTTTATAAAGGCTCAGGTTATTCTATCTGTTAAAAAATATAAGATAAGTTTCCGTGCATCTAGTATCAAATTTAATTAAGTCCTTTACTGATTATTGTAGCCCAGATTTTAGTAAACTACTATTGTCATTCATTACACAATTTATATACAAATTGCATATTTTACATATATATCATATATCATATATTACATATTATATATACTTATTTAGGACAATACATACTTAAAATAATGACAGGTAAAGCACATTTTGTTTAATTGTAAGTAAACTTATCTTTCTTTTTTTCATAATAACATTACAAGCAGTTCCTTATATATCGATAGAAGCTTAACAAATGAACTAATATGGCAGTTTATGAAGCCTTTTACTGGGCTGAGAAGAATGTTCTCATCCTAAAGAACAAGCGATGGCCTGGGGTGAGGAGAAGGTGGGGCTGGGTGAGGGAGGGAGAGGGGAGAAAAATGGGAACAGCTGTAACAGCTGAAACAAGACAAAAAGAAAGAACAAGCAACTTCTGTGCGTGGAAACAGAATCTCCTCTTCGCAGTGCTAGTGAATAAGTATCAGTATAGTTCTCTATTCAGTTCTTAACCTCATCAAGAGAATCTTTGCAAATAACAGGCTGTTGGCAAAGGTGGAGGGAAGACTGTGCACTATATTTCCGCTTATCTGAACTGGTAAAACACTTCAACCACCATTTATAAAATTGTGGTCGCATTAAAAAAACGGGGAAAAAGATATATTTTGAATTCTAAAGAAATGACTTACAAGTTGAGTCTGAAAGACAATATTTAGTACTTTAAAGTAGTTAGAAGAAACAGGTTAAACTGGGACTGATGATTGGGGTTCTTTAAATAGGACAAATAAAAGCATATTTGAGGTTTTCTCATACGTAATGTGCCTGTATAAACAAAGGCAAAACGTCATTTTGATTGAATGTTTCTGTTCTATTTATCTTAATGAATCTTTATCCTTTATTAAAAAAAAAAATCAGTCCTTCTCCCATTTGGCTTTGCTGATGGGTCCTTTATGTATGTTCCTTGATGACCCTTCCCCTCCCTTTCCCCTGTCATCGCCCTCACTCCTCCCCTCTGGTTATTGTCAGTTTGTTTTTTATTTCAATGTAGCTGGTTATATTTTGCTTGCTTGTTTATTTTGTTGATTAGGTTCCACTTATAGGAGAGATCATATGCTATGTCTTTCATTGCCTGGCTTATTTCACTTAGCATAATGCTCTCCAGTTACATCCGTGCTCTCACGAAGGGTAGTAGCTCTTTCTTTCTTTCTGCTGTGTAGTATTCCATTGTGTAAATGTTCCATAGCTTTTTGATCCACTCATTTACTGTTGGGCACTTAGGCTGCTTCCAATTCTTGGCTATTGTAAATAGTGCTGCTATGGACATTGGGGTGCATAGGTTCTTCTGAATTGGTGTTTCAGGATTCTTAGGGTATAATCTCAGCAGTGGAACTGGTGGGTCAAAAGGCAGATTCATTTTTGGTTTTTTGAGGAAATTCCAAACTGGGTGGGGCTGAGGTGGTGGCGAGGAAATGTTGACAAAAACAAACAAACAAAAAAGGTGGT
The DNA here is from genome assembly GCA_004026545.1 of Mormoops blainvillei. Lineage (NCBI taxonomy): Eukaryota > Metazoa > Chordata > Mammalia > Chiroptera > Mormoopidae > Mormoops > Mormoops blainvillei. The sequence continues at coordinate 19,134 of PVJD01012608.1, read as the reverse complement.
CAGGGGGAGTCTGGGAGTAGTTTGGGAAATTAAGAAGCCAAAGAATTGGTGTGTGCAGCCCATGGACATGGACTAAGAGGTATGGGGATAATGAGATGTGGTGCAGGGTGGAGGTGATAAAGGGGGGAAAAATGGGAGAACTGTAATAGCATACTCAATGAAATATGCCAAAAAAAAAGAGAAAAATATCAGATTTAAGTATCTGTTCATGAATATAATAGGATCATTTATGTTAGAGAGACTTCAAGAGTTTTAGCCTGCTGCCTTTCTTAAGTCTAGAGATACACCAAGAAACTTGTTTGAATAATAATTGTTTAGTATCTATCATCTAAGGATTTCAGATGTAGAATATGGAATATCCATTGTCTTTTCCTTATATTTATCAGCCTTCCTACTAAAATATTTCTCATGCCCAGTCATATTTTCTTAGCAGAACACAACTCAAAGCCTCCTTTCTTTCTTCCTTCTGCTTTGGCAGAATGGGCAGCTAGAGGGGAAAGAAAGATAGGGAGGAGGAGGGCTACATGTCCACCCACTCACTCAGCCATCCTTGAAATTCTCTGTATCTTATCCATTATCTGGGAAAGAAAGATTTCAAAACTGCGCTTTCATCCCAAGGCCTGAAAGGCCCAAAAGGGCCCAGGGTGCCTAAAGGAAGAAGCCCATTAATGCCTTTGGGTGTTCAGGCCCCCGTCCTGAAAAGCTACCACCACCTTTACCTGTCAACAATATGTAACTTCTTCCCTCTTCCCCATCCCACCAAGTGTATAAGTCCTCAGGACAAAGGACTCAAGGACTTGGCGCTCTTGGCCTTCTGGCCCTCAGGCCAAGCCAACCAGCCGTAGGCCACCTGGCCTCTGGCCATGTGCCTGTTTGCCAGCCCAGCCCGGACCACTCCTGCGCTTGCCTCCACTGCTGTGACCTCCCTTACCTTCGCCTCCCATACCTGACTTCCTCCTGAACCTGTGCTTCTCAGCCCCGACCCCCACCTTAACTAGGCCTGTTCCCTTGAGAACGGATCGCCAATAAACCCTGCTTGCACGCTAATAGACTTGCCGATTTTTAACTCTTTACTTCATTGGCAAGAAGAACCAAGTTTCTGGGAGTTTCTCCTGTAATACTTCCTTCCATCTGTCCTTTCTTCCTTCTGTAATTCTTCCTTCCTTCTACCTCAATATTTCATTAAATCTAGATAAGAGTAATGGGAGAATGAGTATTACAGTCTATAAACATGGTATGTGCATTCATTTATTTAATTATTTTTGAACTGTCCTCAATAATGTTTTAGATTTGTCAGTAGATTTATTTTTAGGCACTTAATTGTTAGTTATCTTATTATGTATGGTTATATTTAATATTTAATTACATTTTTAATAATACAGATAATTACAAGTGATATTTTTGTATCAGTTATGTAGACACACTGATATCCAGTTAAGTTTAATTAACTGATTAGGTAAATCATTATCTTTAGTTTTTTTTCTTATGATAAGCATTTTTATAATTTATTCTCTTAGTGACTTTCCAATATGCAATATATTATTAGCTATAGTCATCATGCTGTACATCTTATTCCCAAGACATTTTAAAATGGAAAGTTTGTACCTTTTGAACCCCTACACCCATTTCTTACACTCACACTCCTCTCTCCTCCAGCAACCGCTCATCTGTCCTCTTAGAGAGTCTAAATTCTGTTGAAATTTTTTATTATTTGATTTATTTTATGATATTTTTATTTATCTTCTTTAACAATTGATTATTTGAGGACCTTTTCTAATAAGACATATGGATCAAATAATTTTTTAATATTTCTTAAAATTTTCTATTATATTTTTCTCATCATATGTTCAATAATGCTTAATATTTAACTGGACACTTTCTTTAATAAAATAACTGACCCCAGTTGGTGTAGCTCAGTGGATTGAGTGTTGGCCTGCGAACCAAAGGATCTCTGGTTCGATTCCCCAGTCAGGGCCCATGCCTGGGTTGCAGGTCAGGTCCCCAGCAGGGGGAGCATGAGAGGCAACCATACATTGATGTTTCTCTCCCTCTCTTTCTCCCTCCCTTCCCCTTTGTCTAAAAATAATAAAATAAATAAAATATTTAAAAAAATAAAATAATAAAATAACTGCAAATGTTCTAGACAATTCCATTTACTAGAACTAATTTTTTTTTTGTCTATTGTGCAGAGATAGTGAAGAATTGGTGATCTTTAGAACTGATCTGACTTGTGCTTGTTTGAAGTTTTAATTTATTCCTCACTGGTTTATTAATGTTGTATTCTGGCTTCTTAATTGAGATTTTTGCGAGTATCTTTATCTTCATTTTGAAGGGTATGAAATAATCCAGTTCTATCTGGTGGAAATTTTAACCTTAGTTCCTTAAACTTTTGCCTTAGCAGGTTTTACTTTCACTTTTGAAAGTCTTTGACCTAATTCCCCACACTCCCATGCACAACCTTCAAATTCAGCAAATATTCATGAAGTAAAACAAGTGTAATTGTGGTCCCTTTATTCAAACTACCAGGCAAACTCCATACAACTATAATATTCTGTTGATATTTACTTCCACTGTTAGTTCCTCTGACTGAGAAAGCCAAACCCCCAACCTGCACCTGGAATCAACAAACTTCTCCAGGCAGAAAATTGCCATCTCAGAACAATATGCTCCTTTCTGAAATTCTGTCTTACTCTCATTGTTTCCATAAATCTCTAATGGCTTTAAAAATATAATTTTCCAATTTATCCTTACTTCTTAATGTAGGATAATAGGACTGCTGGGCCTTTCCATATTCTACCTAGAACCTGAAATCCAGAAATGTTATTATAAAATGTTACCCATGTAAATTATCTTATTTCTCTTTTATTCTATATTTTCTATGCATAATCCATCCCTATTTTCCTCTCTAATCAACATGGCCAAAGACCTGTGATTTTAAATCTCTTAAAGTATATTTTTATATGATAAATTTTCTTTTTTTATATATTGTCTTAATTTAATAGATATGCTCAATTTTTCCACTACATACTCTATTTTTTGGCTTGCTCTTTTTGTTTTTTCCATATTTTGAATTCAGTGTGTTTACTTTTCACTATTTTTCTTTCCTTATAAATGTACTTAAATCAGTACACTTCTACAGATCTCCTGCTTTAGCTGTGTCCTAATGACCATCATTTTTTTCTGTCATCTGACTATGTAGATAAGCACCAAATGGAATAATCTTCATAGAATGTTAAAAAGTCCCAGAAACAATGTTTTATAAATGTTCCCCTCATAAAGAATGTGAACAAAAAAGTATTCCAAGTTCGAAAAACACTTTATATTCTTATACAGTCTCAATGCATATTAGTATGTTAATTTTATTCAGAAATTTGTCAGATAAAACACAGAATTTGACATTTTATAAACCTAAGATTTACAAACATTTCTGCCCACAGATTCTTCTTTTCTGATTATGCTTATTAGAGAAATTTAAAACAATATTTCTATGGCACTTTTAAGGTTATCATATTTTTATTCCTACATAGTGTTTTTGGAACTTTATCCAGTAGTTTGTTGTTGTCTCTAGAACCACCATTTAATTCTTAGTCTGGTTTTTATCCACCCAGCACTAAGAATTAGGGAAGCAGTATAGATGAGCAAATATGATCCTGTGCAATCGATCCAAACAGTACAGTTTTGTATGTTGACACTGTATCTGTGACCTTAGGGAAGTTACTTAATCTTTTGTCTCTTATTTTCCTCAACTTAAATTAGGGTAAAACAATAAAATCTATTAAACAAGGTTCTCATGGAAATTTAATATATTTACACATTTAAGGACTCTAGAATCATACTGGGCACATCACAGATGCTTAAAATTTTCATCTATAAAATCTCATCTAAATACAGAGTTTCAAGTAGATACCAATGTAATTGAGGAAAGATCACTGACAGCACGCTGCCTGCCACAGTTTCACGCTTGCTTTTTCTCCTTCGCATACCCTCCATGCAACTTCTGAAAATGGAGATCCTTAAACTGGACACTCATTTAACAAATGACTGGGGCTTTTATAGTGAAATCACTTATATCAAAGATATGACATAATTATATACATATACATTTTATGTATATTATATATAACTATATATCATTATACACATATATATTTCAGAATATATATATTCTACACTAGGAAACATTGATGTTTGAAATTTACAATTTTAGAAATAGTTTTTCCTAAAGTTATTAGAATAAAAATATACTTCTTTGTCATTTATTTAATAATTTAACTCCATACTACTTTGTTATTTTGATATTAAGTAATTCCTTTGGGTGGTTAGTTATTAATTATTTAATTCTATTATTTTATAAATTTCTATCGATGATTATTTGTTTGGTATTGCATTAAGCCATAAGTAATTTTTTAATGTTTGTGTCCAAATTTATAATAATAGAGACATTTCATCATAGAAAAAAAACTGAGATCAACTACTGAACTTAGAGTAGTTACAGGATTTGCTTGAGATGGCAATTATTATTTCTCTGTGGGTTGGATTAGCTTTTTATCATTTAAACTATATGCTAAATACAGTAATTGAATGCTTAATTCTAAAGAGTATATTATTTCTTGCTCATTTCTACAGTGCTTTGAATATAAAATAAAAATATCAGTCTGTTCGAACTTTGTCTGGAAGAGCTACATTTATAAATCGATTAAATAATTGCTATAATAATTTAACTGATTCAGTCATTCTGAGGTCATTATTTATCACTTACAATTCTTTATTCACTGTGCTAGGTGAGGCAAAAATAAAGATGAAAATATCTAGGCTGTTAGGCAAGCTACTTGCACACTGGATTTATCAGATTTAGGAGCTCTCTATTGAATCCTATCCCAAAATAGAACACTTTTCTACTGTACCTACAGAGTTATCCCTCTAGCATATTGTCAGTTAGCAAGATCTGACTTCCTGCCTGGGTCTTTTACAAGGGAGGGGTCAAACAAGGCTAGAATTTGAATGAGATAAATGAGAAACTTGCCTCAAGCATAAAATTTTACAGGTCCCCCAAAACTCAATAATCAAGGTAAATAACCATTTAAGCATGTACTATTTAAAACTATTTAAACTGAATGTAAAATATCGCAGTGAAAAACTAAAAATTTCCAATAGAAATTTTTTTTTCACACTACAGTGACATGCAGAGCCATAATACAGAGCCTATGGCAAGAAAGTAAAACTGTGGACTCCTATAAATGTTTAACCTAGTCTTAGGTTTTTTCCCGAAAAAAAAAGTATAAGAAAAAGTTGGTTTTGAAAATATTATTAATGAGTTTGCTTCCAATACGTTCAGGTAAAGTAATAAAAATAAAATTAAAATAATGTTTTGATATAAATAAAACATTTAAAAATAGTAATATCATTAGTTTTAATATGTTGACTTTTCAGTTTTTAAATATTTTTCAATTATTTTCATGAAATTAAAGGTGCTGTTATTATATCTGTTCTCAAGTAAATAGAATTCGTATCAGGCTGATTTTCTTATACAACTTCTGAGATTTGAACAATCACTGTGTTTTCACTGAGGTGAGACAGAAGGGATTCCTTTTTCTGCAAAACACCTTTTCCTGCAATTTTCCATGAACTTCTGCAATGTTTACCTGTGTTGTCTGTCTCAATTTCTCACTATGAAAGCCAACTATTCCTTTATATGTTTAGTCTATTCCATTATCGTGTATTAAAAGCAGCTTAAATGAGACATTATTCAATGAATGCTTGTTTAGCATTGCATTATTAGAATATTAAAGCCGATACTATGGGAGAGATAGAATATATATTATATATTCAGTAAATGAAATCAAGTACAAATAATGAGCACAGCACTGGAGAAGAAAGACTTCCTTGGAATTAATGCTGAGAAAATTATAATTTTATTTCAATAGTTATGGAAGAGTTCCTTTAAGTAGTAGAATTCATGAAGCGTATCAGTGATTTGAGGATGATAACTCATGAATAGAATGAGTGGATAAAGGATACATTATATAGGTTTTGGAGGAATGAAGCTAGCCACAGCAGAGTAGGATATAAGAAAAAAAATATTTACACTGCCTAACTTAACCTGATTAAAGAAATTTATAGCACGGTGAAAAATATTGGTCAGTGAGGAATATACTGCTAAGTCAGATAAATAATTCACAGATAACTGACAGTCAGATCATCATTATCAGTATCATCATGATGTTAAAGTTGGTACAATGTTAGAGTGCCTACTGCGGGTCAGGAGAGCACTAAACTTTCAGCTGTATACACTGTGGTCAGGGTTAATACCTTCTCCATTTTTCATTTAGAAAAAAAATGAAACTTGAAAGTATTAAAAAAATGCTGCCCAAAGTCGTATAACTCCTTAGGATAGTAATGAGGTGGGAAACTTGCGCTTTTATCTGCTAAGTCAACTCCCTCTAATACGTGGCAGGGAGGTATCAAAAGGAATCCATTAATGCATATGGGGTTGAACTAGAAGACCCTTACCAGCTGTATGAACTGATCATAGAAACTATGTCCTTGTCCTGTGCCACATTAGGAGAGCATCAGAAAACATCCACCTCATTTTAGGTGAGAAAACACCGTCCCTTAAAGGTCTGCAACTCTAAGGTCATACAACTAAATTTAATGTCATACAACTCAGATCATAATTTAAGAGCTTTCTCCTTTAAAGAGTCCTCTGTAGCTCCACAAAAATGTACCTTGTTTTCTCACAGTTCTTTGATTTCATTGTTATTCTAATTCTGATTTAAATGGGTAAGAGTGTGTTAATCTATTTTTGTTTTTTTCTAGATTCACTACCCATTTCAAGTTTTGGTGTCATCTCTGAGCCTTTATGGTCCTAACTTGTTTGTTTGTTTTTTCTTCTTTATGGTAGTACTTAAATCTCAATGATAGGAAATGTTTTATGTTCTAACATTATATTGGCTTTCAAGGTTCTCATTATCTAATTAAAAGAAGACAGTGTAGCACAGGTTAGAGAGCACAGATTTTGTAGTCAAATGTCTTTGAATCCTACTTCTACTATTCTCCAGTTCTAGGATCTTGAGTCATTATTTAATAACAACAACAACAATAACAACAACAACAAATCAGGCCTTTATTCCCTCTTCTATAAAATGGACATTGTTTAGTTTTAGTGATAATGTTTTAGACCATCTAACATCATGCCAGGTCCTACACACAAGTAGTAAACACAGCTATTAGTAGCAATGACAGCATCACCTATGTCGGATTTGTAAAAAACTAAAATTTGATAGCATGATTAGAAAGTAAACAACATTTAACTAATATTTATATCAAGACAAACAGTTCAATAGCTTAACAAGTTCATAATCTGTCAATCTGAAAACAAAATTATAAGCTCTATGTGTGGTCATCATTACTGTTTTGTTTGATATACAGGGTCCAGCACAGATAATGTCACTTTTTTATTGCAAAATCATAAGCATGTAATTCTGTAACGTAACAATATCACACTCAAGCACACCATATGACATTTTAGGTGAAATATTCAAACTAAAACTATAAATTATTACACCAATATTATTACCCTACCAACCACATTCAAGCAGGCTTAATTCTGCCGGACACTGTATAACTCAGTGTTTACCTTGCTTTTGTGACAGGATAACAAGAAGTGAGAAAAATTCCTAGGCAAGAGGAATGGGGAAACTGAGATGAGAAAATTAAACAAGGCCCAACAGTATGAGCAACTTACAGCCAGCTGGTGAATCTCCTTATTGCCCCCAGCCAAGGACACTTGAAAGCAAATGGTTTACACCTCTCTTCGCTAACCAAAGAAAACACAGCTTAAATCTCCCTGGTTTGGGAAATAGGGAACAGAGACCCAGTTCAAGTTGTCATTTGTGCCAGCTAAACCCAAGGAAAGATGAAGGCAGGGGAACAAAAAACAAAAACCCCATTAAAAGCCAGACAGGCCCAAGATAAAGGTAAATCGGTGTAACAGACCAAAAAAATATTCCCAAGCCCCGCTATGTGTTTTTTGTGATGCATCAGCATATTAAAAATGCACCTGGAAAGCTGAAGAATATTCTGCTGAAACCTTCCTCTAAGATTCTCACCTGCAGAAAAAATATGAGAAGCTCTCAGGACAAAGACTCAGGGTGAACTTGTTCTAGAGCACGCCCGTGCCCCTTCCCAGGCATGACCCTTATTCCCTCCTAAACTCTGAGGGTCCCACGGAGACTTGCAGCCAGGGGAGCAGTGGGCAGCAGCAGCTGGACCAGAGCTTACCCCCTGACCCTGTCTCCAGGACACCCTTTTTCTCTGACTTTCCTGTGAGCTAAAAGCAGCCTCACCTCACACCCTCCTTTTCCAGAACTTTCCCAGGGGACCAAAGCAGAGCACCACCTAGGCTGCCCCCTGTTACTTCTTTTACCCTAAGTCCTTCCCTTGTTTCACTTTCCCCAGCCTTAATAAACGTACTCTCAGAATCACCGGACTTGTGTTATGAAATCTTTCCTACACAAGGTCAAGGAGCAACACACTAGAGGCGGCCTAAGGCAGACCCGCTCCAGGCCGGCGCCCGTCCGGTAACGCTTTCCTGGCATTCACACCCTCTCGGATGTGTTAAAAACCAGACCAGCACAAGTATTTAAAACAAGACCAAGTAATATTCACATGGATCACCAGAAAAGAAAGGGATATAACTACTATTTTAGAAATTGTAGTTGGTTTTAAGTAAACATACAGGCTTCAGAGTTACATAGGCATTAGCACAAATTCCAGCTCTGGTCAACAACTTTATGTGTAACTTTGAGCAATTTATTTACTTTATCTCAGCCTCCTTTCTTTTTTTGAGACATGAGGAAACTTAGCATCTCTGTAATAGGCTATCTATGGGACAGAGTGCACATGTCATAAATATTAGCTAATGTCATCATCATCATTGCTCATTTCAGCTTCACAGTCACCATCCTCATAAGTATTATTATCAATAATGGTAGCTGGGACTTGTGACTAATTAAGATTAGTATATAAAACAATAATAATTAACCAGGTATAATTTTTAAATGATATCTATTTGAGTAATATATGAAAATTTCACGAACTGTGCAATTCACTTTATAAACTATACTGATTGGATCATTTATTTCATTGTGTAGCTGGGAAATAAAGCCGTTCCGTAAGTTCTAAGACTCTGTAAAACTCCCTTTTTCCCATTTCCAAAGAATGCAATAATAAACAATGGGTACATTAAAGTATTAATTTACCTGTATGCAGACATTGCATTGCATAAGGTTTCTTCTAGCTTGATTAACTTTTTATTTTACAAAACCTGCAAAATATACACCTTTCCCAAGTCCCAAAATACTGCAGATCATGAATTTTTCATTTTTTTCAGCTTTCCCCCAGCCACTTAAACAATTGTAAAGTGAAGTTAGTAGATATTTTTTAGGGCAGTGAAGTTTTAAAATCCATGTGTTAGCACAGATTATATTCTGATTTTAGAAACCGATAATTCTGAATGAATCCAAATGTTTTTATATAACCATCACAAAATGGGGAAAATTATGATTTCAGGGCCCATGTAAATCCCTTGCATACAACCAGAAATTCAAGCAGCATTAATTGAATGTCTACTCTGTAGCCCAGTGGTGAACTAGATGCTGGACAGTATAGTTTCATGATTTACACTCAACATTAGAAGTTTTAATTGGTTTTGAACTTAGGGTTTAGTTCCTCAATAAATCAGTATATGTTTTAATATATTATGCACCTTTTTAAATATTGGTTAGTTTAGCAGTTTGAAAAAGCATTGAATGATTCTTTTTCCTGTGTGTGTACCACTAGTTTATTTTAGTTAATATATATTTGAATATATGAATAAAACAGAGCATAATTGCTCTATAAACTAGAAGTGTAACAACACCTTTCAACAGTAAAAGAGTCACATCTAGCAACTATGCTCTACCTTATTAAAAATAGATAAATAAAGCAAGAAAATAAAATAAAATGCCTAGACGATATGATTGCTTCTGTGTTTATTTTCAATTTAGATAATATTTTAAAACTTAAATAGTTTCTCGACCTTCCCCTCTGAAGATTCCAAGCAGATCCTTTTATTATTAAGTAGTTGGGTCAGCTTCTCTGAAGCTGGTTTACTTATATGTTCTTTTTTTCTGTTTTATTTTTTGGCTCCTTATTTGCATGTATTTGCAAATTTTTGTTTCACTTTCACCAAGATCAAGTTTTGCATTACAAACTGATGGTCTTATTACTATCTGATGTTGGAATTTTTATTTTTTTTAATTATATTGATTCCGCTATTACAGTTGTCCCAATTTCCCTCCATTGTCCCCCTCCATCCAGGATCCCCCACTCCTCAGGCAATCCCCACACCATTGTTCACGTCCATGAGTCATGGGTATAAGTCCTATACTATACTTTGCATCCCCATGGTTATTCTACAGATTTGTACCTCTTAATCCCCTCACCTTTAAACCATTCTTCTACACACCCCTCCCATCTGGCAAACATTAAAACGCTCTCAGTATCCATGAGTTTGTCTCTGTTCTTCTTGTTTGCTTAGTTTGTTTTTTATAGTCAATTGTTCATAGATACGTATTTATTGCCATTTTATTGTTCACAGTTTTGATCTTCTTCATAAATAAGTCCCTTTAACATTTCATATAATGATGGTTTGGTGATGATGAACTCCTTAATTTTTTCTTGCCTGGGAATATTTTTATCTGCCCTTTGATTCTAAATGATATCTTTGCTGGGTTGAGCAATGTTGGCTGTAGGTCCCTGCTTTTCATCACCTTAAATATTTCTTGCCAATCCTTTCTAGCATACAAAGTTTCTTTTGAGAAATCAACTGACAGTATTATGGAAACTCCTTTCTCTTGCTGCTTTAAGATTCTCTCTTTATCTTTAGTCTTTGGCATTTTAATTTTAATGTGTCATGGTGTGGCCCTCTTTCTAGCCATCTTGTTTGGGATTCTTCTGTGTGCTTCCTGGACTTGCAACTCTATTTCCTTCACCAAATTAGGGAAGTTTTCTTTCATTATTTTTTCAAATAAATTTCCAATTTCTTGCTCTTTCTCTTCTCCTTCTCAGCCCTGTGATGTGAATGTTGGAATGCTTGAAGTTGTCCCAGAGGGTGCTTACACTGTTCTCTTTTTTTTTTTTGGATTCTTTTTTCTTCTTGTTGCAGTTGGTTGTTTTTTTTGTTTCCTTATGTTCCAAATCATTGACCTGATTCTTGGCTTCATCCACTCCACTGTTGTTTCCCTGTGAATTTTTCTTTATTTCAATCCTTCATTTCTAACTGGATCTTTTTTATACTCCTGAAGTTCTCACTAAGTTTCTTGCACATCCTTATAATCAGTATTTTGAACTCTGCATCTGATAGATTGCTTATATCTATTTTATTTAGTTCTTTTTCTGGAGTTTTGATCTGTTCCTTTATTTGGGCCATGTTTCTTTGTCTCCTCATTTTGGCAGCCTTGCTGTGTTTGTTTCTATGGATTAGGTTGAGCTGCAATAACTCCCTGTCTTGGTAGCACGGTCTAATGTAGTAAGTGTCCTGTAGGGTCCTGTAGTCTCCCCTATCACCCAAGCTGGTTACTCAAGGTGCACCACTTGTGCAGGCTGAGTATACCCTCCTCTTATAGTTAAGACTTGATCACTGTTGGCAGATCAATGGTAGGAGTTTATCCCAGCCAGTTTGCTGCAAAGACTGACTGTGACCACTGACCACCAACCTCCACCCTTTGTGGAGAATCAGTTGTGCAGGAGCAGGGCAATGGTGCTCCAACATGGTGTGTAGCTCTCCACTGGTTGTGCAGGCTCTGGGGTTTCCTAGATGGTGCAAGGCAAGGTCAGATCCCATCTGTGTTTTGACCAGGGCCACCCTGCATTTTCTATAAAGCAATCTGAAGTGGCTGCCACTTGTTCTAGGCTTAGAGATTCCCAGGGAAAGTCAACCTGTGAATCTAGGCTGGCTGCTGTCAGTGCTGGGCCTAGGCCACTTAGCAAGAGGTACCGGGACTGGGTCTTACTAAGACCAGCTGTTGCTTGTTTGACAGGCTTTGGGATGTTGTGAGGCATGAGCCAAAACCAGCCATTCATATGGAATAGTCAAGGTGAACAGTTTGGGTGGGCTCATGAGTTGGGTGGGCCCATGAGCTGGGTGGAACAGAGTCTCGGGGGTCTTCAGAGCTGAGCAAACAGTGTTAGCCAGGTTGATGGAGTCTCAGATATGGCACCAGACTGCCTGATCCATGGCTCTGTATAGGAAGGGCTCAGAAAAGAGATAGCCTGCCTATCTGTCTGGAAGAAAGCTGACCTCCAGATCCTTCCTTGAGGATAGACTCTTCAGTTCCTCCCTGTATGCCACTGGTGCCTTTCAATCTGCTACTCTGGTGCTGGAGTTCAGAGGCAGTGAGTCTGTGTACGTCCATGTGTAGGTTCTTTAAGGGGAACTGCTTGGGACTTCAGAACTTTCTTCCACTGACCCAGTCCCCACTGGATTTTGCAGCCAGAAGCTATGGGAACTTATCTTTCTTGCACTAGAACCCTGGGCTTTGGGGTCTGATGTGGGGATGGGACTCCTCACCCCCAAGATATTCCTCCTGAATCTACTACACATGGATGTGGGACCAGCCTGTTCTATGTATCTGCCCCTCCTGCCAGTCTGGAAGGATGTGGTTTCTTTAATCTCCTAGTTGTTAGACTTCCATTCAACTTGATTTCTGATTGTTCTGAGTGATGGTTGTTCTATACTTTAGTTGTAATTTTGATGTAGTTGTGTGAGGAGATGAGCTGTGTTTGCCTATGTCACCATCTTTACCAGAAGTCTCCTTTTTTCTGTTTTATTTCAATCCCCTGAGACTCACTTGGCTTCCTTTCCTCTTTATTATTGTCACCCTAAACTCTATACACTGACGTTCCTCTCCACTAGGACCTGCTGTGATATAGGAATCTTTCTATTTTCCTTTTTATCTGCTCCTTTTTGCCCATGAATAAAAGGTAACTAAAATGTCATTTTTCCCTAGTACTACCAGGGCAATCATGATTATATCTATCTTCTGTGTCTGGACTTGCATCTCTATTTCCTTCACCAAATTAGGGAAGTTTTCTTCCCTAATCACAAATTAAAATCACATGAAATAAATAAATCCAAAGGTATTTGACATCAGGTAAGAGATTCAATATCATACCTCTGTGTCAGATTTTACTCTTATTTTAAAAAGCAAACATATAGACAAACAAACAAAAACAATAGCATCCATCAAAATGTAGAAGCTCACGCAGTTCACAAAGGTCACACATCTGACTTCCAGTCCCAACTTGCAATGGTCCTGATGTGCATCATTATATGAGTCCAGTTTCCACTTTGCTACACATTGCCACACTGTGCCACCATGGAAAACTGTGTAAGTATTCCGAGGCTTCCTGTGGTATCCAGCCTTAATGGAGTTAGGGTCTTTCCCCTTAATTTTAAACTAAGTATCAAGAGGGCTTATTTTTAACTCTTGAAACACAAATAGTTAATTACATTGCTTTTCCTAAACAATGGGTCTAATAATTACCTTCCATTGATGACACTCTTAAAATGTGGAATCCTCTTTGGAAAGAAAGGTGTCCTTAATCTCTACAATAGCTCCTAAAAAAGAAGTTGCCCATTATGTCTCTAAAGTGAAGGAGGAGAGGGGAGCAAGTGTATGTTTATTCTTTAGTAAAGCATTCTGTAACATAAAAAACAGAGCCTTTAGTGTTAAAATATTAGTTTTAAACATAAAAATAGATACAATATTTTAAACAATGGAACTATTCCAAAACCAAAAAACAGATTGCAAAAATAAAAATAATCATTTCAAGTGTATCATTGCTGAGTTAAGGAATATCTTAGTGTTTCAGTGAATAAGTTCTGGTGTTGAAAAGATATCTATTTTAACTGCTATCTCATCAACTATGTCACCAAATAAGTTGATTACATGACTCTTTTACTTTGTTCCCTAATCCATAAAATCAATATTACTTAACTCACAATATTTAGTTTTAGTTACATTTTATGAATTCCAAGTCACACAGCTTAGTTCTTTTATATTTTAACATTTTGAATTCAAGATGCCTTTTACAATCGATACAGAAAAATCATTCATAAAAATTTATTTGGCAAAAATAGTATGTCCTTTAATTCAATAAAATATGATATATGAGATAATATGTAAAATGGGAGACTATGCATAGGAATTAGGAGCTATACTTTCAAATAACACTGTTTAGAATCAAATCCTACCTCTGCCTCTGACTAGATATATAATGGAAAAATTGTTTAACCATTTTTGCCCTATTTTTCTTACTTTTAAAATGGTAATAATATAAACAATAAATACCTCCCTTCATTGTCAGCAGTAGCTTTGTGATATTTAGAATTATCTGATATATAGCCAGTGCTCACAAAAATTTAGATAGCTTTGGTAATTTATTTTATATGTATTTATTTATTTATTTTAATTAAATTTATTGTAGTCATACCGGTTAATAATATTATATAGATTTCAAGCATACAAATTTATGATACACTATCTGTGTATTGCATTGTGTGCCAAACACTCAAAGTCAGACCTCCTTTTGTCACCATATATTTGTGCCCCTTGACCCTTTATCACCTTTCCGCCACCCTTCACTCTGGTAACCACAGTGTTGTTTCCTGTGTCTATGAGTTTTTAGTTGTTGCTCTTGTTTGTTCATTTGTCGATTTTAATTTTATGTGCCACAATGAGTGAAATCATAGGGTCCTTAGCTTTTCTGCCTGACATATTTCACTGAGCACAGTAAAGTGATCTAAATCTCTTTTGAATTTCAGGCATCTGGTTTTTTTCTGAAACAAATTAGAGAGTATTCCACAGCCCCAAGATTAAACTAATTTACTCTGTGAAGTTTTGTCTTCTTGACACATATGCCAATGATAAAATCAGAGCAAATCTTTCGTTTTAAACTACTGTTCATTCAGTCACTTTCATTCAGTCAGAGAAGTTTCTTTGTGTTCTAAATGATTAAATGTATTTCATAAGTACATACATTTCTAATATTTGTACCAGGATAAATTTCTGGCAGAAATGATAAAACAGGAAAATGGATAAAATAAAAATCTGTAAGAACGGGTTTCAGAAAATCTCCTGAATCTAAACAAACAGTTGCCTTTATAGACGTTAACATCAAAGGGAGGCACTAGCACATGCGCTTTAGGAAGGGCCGCGTTTCTTTTTTCATACCTGAATCATCTTTTCCAGTTGCTGCCTGTTCTACCGTCCGGAGTTTGGAGTCTGGCTCCCATATTAGGACTGGTCTCGCACTGAAAGAAGCCAGACAAGTCTATGCAAAGTGGGGTAGGTACCTTGACATCCCAAACATCTCTAAATCTGTATACTCACCTGTTTTAGTTTCCTAGGACTGCTGTATCAAAGTTCCACCCCCGGGGTGGCTTACAACAAGAGACACTTATCGTCTCTCGGTTCCGGAGGCTTGATACCCAAAATTAAGACATTGTTGGGGAAAGATCCTTCTTTGCCTTTTCCAGCTGCTGGTAGTCATGTGTGTTCTTTGGCTTGAAGTTGCATCATTCCAGTCTCCCATGTCTTCCTCTGTCTTCATATGACTTCTTCCTGTGTGTATCTGTGTGTTCACATGGCCATCTTTGTATCAGGACACCAGTGACACTTGATTAAAGTGCTCCCCTGTTCCAGTATGATATCATTAAAACTAATTATATCTAATTACAAAGATTCTGGTTCTAAATAAGGGCACATTCTGAAATATAGGAGTTTAGGACTTCAACACGTTTTGGGGGACACAAAATATCTTATAACACTATCACAGAGATATTTGCCCTATAGTAATTTTAAATACTACTTGTATTTTACGATTTGGCTGAAGCATCACTTGGGGCTTTGGACCTGTAGAAACTTTGTATATCTTCCTTAAATCTAACATCAAGGTTAGAAATCCAAACTATTTATTAACATAGCTCAACCATATGTGAAATCATAAATGCAAATGTGAAAAACAAGTGTTTATATACATTAACTGAATTCCTTCAATGTGCTCATGTTAGAATATCCTTTTTATATTGCCTGAAGCATAGGAAAAAAAGATAGCAGACATACATTGTTTGGAGTTTAATGAATATCGTTTCCTCAACTGTTATTATAAAGCATTTCTAAAACTCATTTGAACAGACTATGCTAATTCTTGTCTTTCCAATTCTTTGAGCTCTTGCTTTTAAAAACTTCCTCTTGATTATACTTTGTTAGCAATTACCATGCTTATTTCATGGGCCTTATCCTTTCCAGTAAATACACCACTGACAAAACCTACTTTCAATATCTCACTCTCTTCAATCATCACCTCTCCTCTAATTTACTTGCTTTATACACACCTGGACATAATTTTTAGACTCATGGGTACATTATTTGTGTGATGTTCCTTGTGTATCACCTCTCATTGTTCTTTCTCCTACCTCTCTTTATTACCTACCTCTGATTCAGTGGTCTTGAAGGCACCCTCAGTCCTTTTGTCCGTCTCTCCATCAGTTTTCCTGACCTGAATAAAACTCACAACTATTCATTTCTTTGTCCTTGCCCCTGAATAGGTAAATGTTGCTAAAAAAATGATAAAGCTCAATTGAACCATCATACTTTAACTTCATAATCAAAAGCCTCAAATGGGTATTGAACACTGCCCTATAGTCAAGTACTATTTTCCTCGTAAGTTCACATTCCCACCCTCTGAGATGTCTATTATATTATTTCTCTTTTCTCCTCAGTCTATTCATACCTCCCTTCTAACATATTCTCAACTGATGATCCACCTTTATTATTTTCTTATAATGTGGAATCTATCTAAGGGAATTTATTCCTTTTCCCATATCATGGAATCCACAAACCAGCTTGTATCAATTGCTTTGTATCAGTATTTCTACCTCTGACTTTGATCTATTTTCTGTCATCTGACTTTTGATTTCTCTGTCTATACAGCTATACAAGATCATTCCCATTCATATAAAAACCTGTCCTAAAACCTACTTTCTAAATTAAAAAAAAATGAAATAATATAAATAACATCATAAAAAGAAAAAAATCAACAAAGCAACTCTACTTTGACCTTGCATATGCTTTCATGTACCCTATTCCTTTTTATCTCCTGAAACAAGTTATAGCATGTGTCAAAAGTCTCACTACATTAATCCCTTGGAAAAATATTTTATTTGATGTTTTTTGAGTTACAAAACTATATATAATGTGTGTGTGTGTGTGTGTGTGTGTGTGTGTGTGTGTGTATGAAACATAGTGTTGAAGACTCTTTTTCTGCCAAATATCCTGTTAGCCATAAATCAGGTACACAGCCACATGGAAGGAATTGTAAATATTGTTGGGCTATTTGCCAAAAGGAAAGAGCAGTAGTTCTGATGGATAACTAGCCACTCATTGCTACACCAGCTTATTGACAGTTCACATATTTGGAAACCGAGCTGATCATAACTGTGGAAAAGCAAAGTTACTGGTTTAAACTGAACCACAGGCTAAAATATCCAAGCACAAGATATTTGTAATTCTGTATATTAATACAATAAGAAGCAATAATATGTGGTACAGTCTAATAGTCAAAGATCTTTTAAGCTGAGGTGGGTGGGTATATAATCTAAGAGTAGAAGTAAGAAAAGAGTGTCAAACTCAACAAAAAGTCTCTGGACCAAGGGATATAAAACACAAATCCAGAAAAATGGTAGGTTTCTGTTAGTGAATGAATGGGAACTAAAAAAAAAAAGTTTGAAGATAAGGGGAAGTTCCTTATATGGAGATGCTGGGGAAAGGTATTAAAATGAAATGCATATGCCTGTAGAACTAAAAGGGGAACAAGAGTCTAATGTATGGAGTTCATAGGCATACAGCAGGATTTGAGGAGTGGGTTCTGGTTGGGAGATTCTCTGTGGCATCTTATAAGGAGAGAGAAAAGATATTAGAAATTATTCCTAATTGCCTGGAGGTAGATCATGTTTGTGAGGTAATGGAGGGGTAGGTATCTTGACATGTCATGCAGTATTTTGATCTCCCTGTTTACTTTTGCTGATTTAGGTCTCCAGTCTAGAGCACTGATGATACAAATAAAGAGCAGTGCCAACTTTTGACTTTTACTGGTGAACACATGAACTACATATTTTTTCCATTTAATTTTTGATTTAGTTAATTTGTGAAGGGCTCCCTATATTGAATTATCCATGAATTTCTGTAATGAGTTGTAATTGATCAGATTATGTTACTACATTGATATTTTGCAAGATTTCATTTGAAAAAATTAGAATGTTTTCACTTATGTTAAAAAATGTTTGTATATTTATGTAGTTTGTGTTCATATCATCCTTATCAGTTCTTTATGCAGATATAGCTATCTACCTTGTTCGGTCATAAATAGTTTAAAGGATATTAGAAGAATGATCTTAATTGCCTATAAATAAGAAAGACATTATATGGATTTTGATGTACTTTTGGTAAACCTTTATTAAGTTTTCTATTTTTTTTCCATGATAATAGGTCTTATCAAGTTTTCTTTCTCTTGGATTAGTTTTATTATTTTATGTTACCAAGAAATCATCTGTTTCCTCTAGGATGTCAAATATTTTCCAATGTTTTGTGATTTTCTCTTGTGATTGTCTAAATCCCTTCTCTAATAGTGGTTATAGTTCTTTCCTCATTTCCAATTTTATTTATTTCTTCTCTCTCTTTTTGCTTCTCATATTAGTTTAGCTTCGTCTCTCTTGTTTGAATGCTTTCCTTAAAATGAATCAGGTTTTCGATAATTTATTTGTTCATGGCAGTAACGTCTATCTGTATATAGTTACTATTTCCTCATTTCTTCTTATTTATTTTAATGCTCTCTATTATAGAAATATGAGAATTAGAAAAATTGTTAATAGTTTCTCATTTTTAATAGGAATTAATAATAAAGACATATAAAGCTTTGCTGACTGGACAAAATTTCCTTTTAGCATTACTGCATTTCCTAGGCTATGATATATATTTTCTTAATTAATTTATTATTTCATTTTTTTATTTTAATATAACACATATAGATATA
>PVJD01012607.1:0-38726 GCA_004026545.1 Mormoops blainvillei | reverse complement strand
TCATGGGATTTCACATGGTCTCAAATGGAGTGAGAAAATGCTGACGATGAGCAAGAAGTGATGAGGTTACGAAAGAAAATGAAAATAGCTCAAAACTTTAAAAACAGGAACAATTTGGAAAATCCATACATGCATCTACAACACTTCAGACACTATTTAAGCAACTGCGGGTCATCAAAATTATAATTGATTCAGTAAAAGGAAAACTCCCTCTAAGAGGTTTTGAAGCTACACAATGCTGAGGAGAATATCTGCCCCGGAAACAGCCTCCAGGAGCCCTTCAGAAATGGTCTGTTCGGTTATGGCTTCATATGCAAAGGAATGGACTCAGTAAGAGACCCAAGCCCCAAAACCTACAGGAAAATTCTGATCTGAGGCTGTTCTTCATTTTCAAACTAACTAACAAAGCGGAGGTGGAGAGGATCATTTATTAGTGCTGTGAGATGGTTAATTGGTCAAACACTGCTCTGCTTGGTCTGTGAGGATGTTTCTGGATGGGGTTAACATTTAAATCAAGAGACTGGCTAAAGCAGGCTGCTCTTCCTAGTGTGAGTGGGCCTCACTGATCAGTCAAAGGCCACAGAATAGAAAGGTTGGCCTTCCTTAGCCAGAGGAGAACTCCTCCTGCCTGGCTGCTTTCAAGCTGGGGCATCAGCTTTTCTCTGCCTTCAGACTCAAACTAAAACGTAAGTTCTTCTGGTCCTCAGGCCCTTGCCCTCGGACTGTGACTATGTCAACAGGGCTCTCTTGGATCTCAAACCTGTCAACTCACCCTGCAGATCGTGGGACTTGTCAACCTCCATTATCATGTGAACCAGTGCTTTATAATAAATATTATATTATGATATTTTGTATGTGTGTGTGTGTGACTTCTGAAGAATCCCGACAAAGGCATGCTGCTTCCTCTGTTTGAAATGTGCCAGAGTGAAATACCCCTTGCTTAGCACCAGAAGCCTGAGATGGGAATACAATGTTCTCCACCCCCACCCCCACAGCCCATTCATGAGGATGCACGAGCACATTCTTAGCTGGTGGATAGAGAATCAATAGTCTAAAAGCTAAAGAATTACACACATATACCTGATATGGAATTGATATCCAGAATATAGAAAGAACTACTACCATTCAACAACAACAACAACAAAAAACCACAGGAAAAAACCCCACAAACAAATCAATTACAAAAATGGGCAAAGGACTTGAATAGATATTTCTCCAAAGAGGACATGCAAGCAGCTAATAGGCATATGAAAATATGCTCAACATCGTTCCTCATTAGGGAAATGCAAATCAAAACCACAATGAAATACCATCTTATATCCATTAAGATGGAAACATGTGGAGATACTGGAATCCTTCTGGACTGCTGGTGGGAATACAAAATGACGCGGCTGCTACGGAAAACAGTATGGCAAGTCCTCAAAAAGTTAAAAATAGAATTACCATACAAACTAACAATTCCACTTCTGTGTATATACCCAGAAGAATGGAAAGCAGGACCTTGAAGAGATATTTGTACACCCATGTTTATAGCAATATTATTCATAAGAGTCAAAAGTTGGAAGCAACCCAAGTGTCCATTGACAGATGAATAAATAAACAAAAATGTAGTATATACATACAATTGGATATTATTCAGCCTTAAAAAGGAAGGAAATTCTGATACATGCTACTACATAGATAAACCCCGAGAACATGCTAAATGAAATATGCCAGACGCAGAAGGAGAAATGCTGTACAAGTCCACTAATATGAGGTACCTCGAGTAGTTAAATTCACAGAGACAACAATCAAAATGGTAGTTGCCAAGAGCTAGGGGCGGGGAGAAGGGGGAGTTTTGGAATTTTGTTTACTAAATAAGAAGCTTCAGTTTTATAAGATAAAGAGTTCTGCAGGTTGATGGTGGTTATGCTTACACAACAATATGACTGTACCTAACACTATTGAACTGTAAACTTAAAAATGGTTAAGATGGTAGGTTTCATGCTACATGTATTTTACAATTTAAGAACAAAGCTAAAGACTCAGAGATCAAGGTAGATGAGTAAGTTCTAAAAAAAAGAGTTGCAACAAAATGCAAGTAATACAGGCCTGTTATGTAAAAAGTTATGTAAATATATATGCATAGAAAGGAGACAGACTGTCATTAGCAGTGACCAATAAGATGGGAAAGGGGAGATAAAGCAGAATGGGAACATTCATATGTCATATTGTGTGCCTCTGTATTGACTGAACCTGGAACAATAAGAACATATTTTTTTGTTTCTAAAGGCAGCTCTAGTGAGACAAATTGTCATTAGCAGCTCCCAATAAGATGGGAAAGAGGGGAGGAGATAAAGCAGAATGGGAACGTTCATATATCACACTGTGTGCCTCTGTGTTGACTGAACCTGGTACGATAAGAACATATTTATATTTGCTTCTAAAGGCACCTGTAACTGAGTACCAATGACTGGGTGGCTGAAACAATAGAAATTTATTCTCTCCCAGTCCTGGAGACTGGCGGGTCTGAAATCAAGGTGGCAGTGGGGCCACAGTCCCCCAAGACTCTGGGTAGAATCCTCCCTGGCTTCCAGTGGTGGCCATCAATTCTCACGTGGCATTTCTTGGTTTGCAGCTGCATCTCTCCCATCTCTACCTCTGCCATCACAGGTTTTCTCCCTGTGTGTGTCTCTTCACTTGGCATTTTGTTCTTCTCACCAAGGACACCAGTCAGATTAGGGCCTACCTTCATGACCTCATCTTAACTAGATGACATCTGCAAAGATCGTATTTCCAAACAAGGTCGCATTCATAGCCTCCAGTGGCTGGGACTTCAACATATCTGAGGGGATGCAATGCAACCAACAGCAATATTTGTATTTTTAAAAACTACACTTAAGGTTCGTTGATCACTCTACCTATGAACCCTCGAGAGGAAAAAGTAAATATCCCTTAGGGGCAGTATTGTGAGAATTAAGAACCTGGATTTAGGAGCCACACTACGAAAGCTCAAACCCTAGTCAGCTAGTTACAAACTACATAACCTTCGGAAGTTCATTAACTTCTCCTTGCCTTAGTTCCTTATCTTTCAAATAACAACACCTAGCTCAGAGGAGGGCTAAAGTATGAGTTACAAAGTGGTTAGCGTGTAGTAAGTGCTCAATCAACACAAGCAATCGTGTTGTGATTATCACCATTTACGGATCCCGAAGACTCCCTACAGAGCATTCCTGGGGACAGAGAGCCTTTATTTTCGCAGCGCCCACTCAATGCCTCTCTCATGCTTGACTTCAGAGAACCGGCAACTCCATCCGATAGAGAGTTACACTGCTGCACTAAATATTCTTTATCCATGCAGTCATCCAACCACCTCCTGGGTGCAGTCCCACCTGCAGTGCGGCCGTCAAGCTCCCGATGGCTGACCAGGTCTCAGAGCAGTGCCACCGAAACCATCAGGGCAAAACGCCGGCCAACGCACACGCGGCCCACGGGGGGACGCAGAGCAGTCCTCGGCCTCAGACCTCCCACTTTCTGTGATCAGCACCCTAAATTCGGATTTTAGTCTTGGCCTCACTTGCTGCTATATCTGTACCCAGTTAAACTTATAGAGTTGTGGGGGAGGGGTCACGCTGCTATGACAACCTAACACCTCCAGATAGAAAGACAGAAGAAATGGAATTTCAGGATTGAGACCACCAAAGGATTCAGAAACACCCATTTCTGCCTTTGTTTCACAGAAACAAATCTTGATATGCTACAAGAAACAGACCCCTCGTCTCTTTTGCACAAGTTTCCAGCCATTGACACAAATAAAGGCCTGCTTATACCAGTGTTCTATTCACATGTCATTTCCTAACAGGACAGAAACTAAAACTCACACTTCATTCAGCAAGTCAGGAAGTCAGCTGATTTCCTTTAAAGCTCTCTCTCTGCATGAAACAAGCAATTGTCCAGTCTGGATTTTATACATAATATTACTTTTTGACCTGCAGTTTACAAATAAACTAACAGAAGGACACAAAAAGCACTTCGGCCCTCTCATCTCCCAGTGGCTTCAAGGAGCCGGAGGAGGGCAGAGAAGATGAAAGAACTGCCTTGGTAACCAAGGACCTCATCTTGGACTGGGACTGCTACCCTGCCCACACCGTCCTCGAGCCGCTCACACACAGCGACCTTTGTTTTCCTGTCACATTCTGGTGGGGCTTCTAAGGAATGGTAAATTTTCTAAAAGGTAAATCACAGTCAAACGAACACACGAACAGAAACTGTGGATTAAGATTGCGTACCAGAGATGCGGGCACTAAATAATCTAAAATGAGCTGAAGAAAATTCAGGTAGGCTTGCCACCCCAGGATAGGGTCAGCCGGGGGCGGCAAGAGTAACGGACAGACTTCGTCTCTGAAAACCTACCCCAGGTTAAACTGAGAGCTGACATCTTAGGGCAAGAGTGGAAATTTTTTTAAAGTAAAAAGTCGGAAGTGTGCTCAGCGTGATCCTCTTTACTTTTTGGTCTTTTAACCTCTTTTTCTAAGATAGTTTTTCTGAGCTTGAACGAGGACAGATTAAGTACTGAAGGAAGAACTTGTTAACTCAAGTGTCTGGGAGTAGGGAAGTAAAAAAGTGATGAATTAATTAGGTTACGGTTGTGTAACTTTTCTGAAATTGTGAGAGAGTAGTGATTGCTTAGAATTACACAATAAGAACATAACTGGATCTGGATAAACAGACCAGAGAAGTGGGATGTGATCAGGGAAAAGCAACTCTGGAACGAGAGTCGGGAGGTTCACGTCCCTGGTTTGGCTCCCCCACTTCACCTGCCACACAATCACAAATGTTATTTAAACTCCCTAAGCTTTGGTTGTTTCAACCATAAAGTGGGTATAATAATACCTGCCCTGACCTCAATTACTGTGCATATATGAAGTCACACACAGGAAAGCCTTTTCCAGACTAGTAAGTACGGCTCTGTGATAGTGCCCATTCTAAATGGAAATCTAGATTTGCCAGACATAGGGAATGGATGTTCTCCTGGTTTGTACATCCTTCAGCCTCCACAGCAGTTATTTATATCCAGTAGAAAAAATGCAATTGTAAAGAAAAATTGCTAACCCAATATGCATATAGGTTTTTAGACCACTTTCCCAGAAGTAGGTTTAAGGCAGAGACAGCTGTCTGACTTGGAGAATCAGAGCAACTGGCCCTCCCCGAGTGGTCCCTGCCGCACCCGCAAGGTACGGAACACCCACAGGCAAAGCAGCTCTGCTTCCTAAATGGCACCTCCATCATGAAATCACTTGCTGTTGCGCAAGAGATGAAAAGTTTTAGTTCATAAAATTTTAGTTGGTAGCATGCCATGTCAATTAGCTTCTTACTCTATGTTCAGTGCATTAGCACTAAATTAGAACTAATTACCCTCTCAATTGACGATTTAGAGGCTGTTAAAATATAGATTAGCATGAAAGAAATACAGTATCCTGGGGAAAGTGAAATTCTGATGAAAAGGAAATAAACTCTAACATCTAATATTTAGCGTGTTAATGACCCTGTATCAGGTGCTAAAATAGAATGTTAACGTAGAGCTACTACCTTTCCTGACCTCCTGGGACCTGAAAGGACAAGGTAACTCAAACGCACACGTGCACACACGCACACACGCACACCTATCAGTAGCGCCACTATCCGATATAACACAGTCGATACCAAACCTTGGTCGAGTGTGAAACACAGACTTCGCTGAGCATGAAGTCAAAGAGATACGAAATTTTAGTGGGATCATTTAGGGGGACATTGCATGGAGGGATGAAGCAGAGAAGAAACTAGGAAAAATAAGGCAAAGGAGGCCATTAGTCATGAGCTGAACGTAACTAATAAACAAAGCCGCACCAGGCAATTCAGAAAATTTAATTTTAAAAAATTATTACTTTACAGAGTTCTATTCCTCAGGTACTTCTTGCAACCGCTTAACTGTGGGACCCTGTCTCCAAGAAGACTTGCAATTACAAGAACAGATTTTTAAAGAGGTGTGAAGGGATTTTAACATCTCCTTATGTAAACATCACCTGGTGATCAGAAGAATAACAGTTTGTCAATAAACAGGCCCCACCTGGGTTCACGAACAGATCAAAACAGGCGTTTCCAGGTTCTGGAAGGGAATGGCTTTTCTTGCTGTTTTCACTGCTGAACTTTGGGGCAGCCAGTTTCAGAACGGCAATGTTTACCTTATGTTCCCCACAACCTCACACCTAGCGGGGAAGACTAATGGCAGTGCTGGGCGGCAGGCGGGGCCGTGGGAGTAATTGCAGAGCCAGTGGCAGCACTTGCAGTCCGGATGTGTGCGACAGCAGGAAAGCCCATTACTCCCATTGCTGAAATTATGTCTCAGTGGAGTCAAGTTTACAGAAATATTTATAGAATTAACAAAACACTATCACCGGCAGTTTCTTCGGGTTGCCTAATTTCCTGAAAGCCTTTAAGCCTTTTTTTCGGGGTGGGAGGGTTGGAGGTGGGAAGGAGGGACAAGGGAAGCCAGCCACCAAAAAATGCGAAGTGTAAAAAAGAGAAATGATTGGGCTTTTTGCTGTAGTAGTGTAGTGTTTAGAGAAAGCATGGGAAACCAAACCTATGTCATAATTAACCTTAAAGGAGGAAGAGACTGCCTATTGCTGTCAACTTCAGATACGTGATCCAAGAACTTTGATTAGCCATCAAAATCCTTACATTTGGAAGGCACCCTGAAATTTTGTATTTATTTTCCTGGCACTTTAAAAAAAAATCACTACATATCTTTGCTATATCCTTCATGTTTTAGTCATTTAAACATTTAGTCACTTCCTACCCCCACCACCAAACAATCTGTTTTCCCAGTTTGTCCTTTATATTACAAAGTACTTGTGCTCATCAACGGAACTTATTGAGAATAACTGTATTGTCATATAAATGAAACTATTTGCTTTCTTGGCAGTTCTGTTAGTTCTCAGTCTATTAAAAGTCACAAGTGACCCAGAGGAAGAGGGCATTTACTTTCTAGGTCTCAACTGCAGGCTTTTTACCAAACCTTGGTTATCACATCATTTGCACTCAGTTAAATTGGTCGTTTCTGAAATTTCCTGCGAGCACTGAAATCGATGTCAAAGCAGGTGGTATCCAAAAGGTCTTGGATCAGTAATGCTTGGGCTCCTGGCTCAGCGAGGGTTTGTTTAATGAGTCAATGGACGTGGTTCCAGAAAAGAAGTACAGTACATTCAGTAATGTTTGATGTCCTTTTCTTTCCCACATCGCACAGTGACATGTAAGTTAGCGTGCGATTGGAGAGGACACACAGAAATTAAACAGGAGCGAATGAAATCAAACCGGTTCCTCTCGATACCACCCGTTAGACTGTCTCCTCACAGCAAGTTCTTTTAAAACGTAGTGATTATGAAATAACCTCATTTTCTTCCTGGTTGTTAAGTTAGAGAAGAAGGCCCCCTGGGCGGTCATAGTCCATTTCCTTCCAACATTTCGGCGACAGTGGAAAGAACAAGAACATTCCAGGTCAAGGGATTCTAAAGGGGGTCTGGCAGGAATAACAAGGACCTCCCACGTTGTTAGCCCCAAAGGTGTCCGTTACATTTCCGCATTGATGCCCGCCCGTATCTTAAATTCGGACAGTCCAAATTGATCTCAACTTTCCCCTTGCCCGCCCCCAAAACAGGTCCCTACTTCGGTTTCTCTATTTCCATCAATGGAATTATCCTTCATTTTGCTACTGGCCAAGGATTAGTACTTTGAAACCATCTTTACACGTACTCCCTTTTTCACCAATATCCATGCTGTTTCTTAATAGAGTTGTCATGATAGTCATCAATTATATCAACAGATGGGGGCCTCCTACCCATGCTCCAAAATTCACCGATATGAACTAGAGTTAGCTGTGAATGTAAATGCCCTCCCACCTACTTGGGGGGTCTTTAAAAAATGAAAGTGGGCTTTTCAATATTAAAAACAATTTGGAAAGTATACAAGGAGTACACTGAGGTCCTGCCAAGAAGCTAGACACAGGAAAAGTAAGAAGGCCTCCTGAGAGCAAAAACACAGGAGCGATACCTGGGATAGGTGCTCAGACCAGCAATGACGTGTGCTGTGGGTAAAGAACGACTGGGCCATCAGGGCCTCAGAAGAAAAGAAGCTGGCCCACCATGGGGACCTTGAGCAAGACAAGACGCCGGGCAAAGAACTGGCAGAAGCCACCCACGTGCAAGAAGAGCAGTGAACAGAACAGGCTGCTGCCCGCACAGAGAACTACCCAACCTAGAGTTTAACCCTTTCCATTTACCCATCTGCCCTTGTTCAGATCCCATGCTCACCAAGAGTCTTCTGGTTATGATTTTCCTTTCCGTCTGGGTCTGCCTGCGGGGAGCCCTGCCCTGCGGCAGCCATGTTTCTCACAGGAAATTCTCCACGGCTTGTTTTACACTTGGAGCACTTGTCGAAATCAGCACTCGGATGCAGCTGTGCTGGGGTGGGGCCTGAGGCTCTGACTGGTAACAAGCGCCCAGGTGATGCAGGTGCTGCTGACCCATGGAATACACTTTGGGGAGCAAACATGCCAATACCTGAGAGCTCATATCAAGGCATGACAGACCATTGAAATCTGAGTCTCAAGGGCTGAGACCAGGAACCGGGAATGTTTCAAGGTCCGGACGACCCCATGGGCAGCCAACGCTGAGACCCACAGGATGTTTCTCAAGATGTTTCTCAAGGCCCGAGGGCCTTCCCTCAGCCGGAATCTCTGCTGTGCTCTCAGGTGCAGACCAACAAAGCCCTGTCTGCAGAGGTTGGGTTACTTCCATTTTTTTAAGTTCCTCACTGCTAAGACAAAATCACCCAAACTGTGGCAGATTTCAAGTGTTTACATTTATCAAGCCAATGCCTAAACACAAAGTACAACTTCACACGTAAGTGCATTTGAAGATAATATCACACATGCACATCAGAGGCCCATCATAGTCCTACATCCCACCTCCCCTGATAGGTGTTGCACAGTGTCTCCACCAGTTGCCTGGGTATTTGAAAATTTTTTTCTCTAAGAACTAGGTAATGAGAATGCAAGAGTAGGAGAGACATTACAACAATTGCTTTCTCAGTAAAACATCAAAATTGATGTAACAAAATAAATGCAAGTTGATTAATTTCAAATTCAAACAAATAGTATAATATTAATATAAATAAAAATGCTTTTCTTCTCTGTTAACAAGTCTATATCCTCATGTCACTATCATAAAACTATTCCCACTCAAGAAAATTAGTTTCTTAAGTCAAAATCACAAAGACTGTGCATAAGTGGCACGTTTTTATACATTAAAAAAATCAATGGAATTCTTATAAGAGAAATATTTATTCTATTCCTAAATTGCATATATTAGGAGTAACACACAACAACCAAATGAATAAAAGTCATTTTTAAAAGATTAATTGCACCCTGGACAGGAGGGTCAGTTGTTTGGAGCATCATCCCATGCACCAAGAGGCGGTGGGTTCGATTCCCAATCAGGGCGCATGCCTGGGTTGCAGGTTCGATCCCCTGTTGGGGGCACGTGCATGTGGAAGGCAGCCAGTCAACAAATGTCTGTCTGTCTCTCTCTTCCCCCGCCCCTTCCCTTCCTCTCTCTCTAAAATCAGTAAGCATATCTTTGGATGAGGATTTTTTTTAAAAAAAGATTAATTACTTCTCCCCCCAAACACCGCTCTCCTCTGCTCAGCTGGCACATCAGAAATGAGTCTAGTTGTACTTGAAAACTTTCGAAATCAGAAGATTTTCCTTTTTTTTCTTAGACAATACATTAGAAAGCATCAGTGCCCTGTAAATTTTAGGGGATAGATCTGTTTTCTTTGGGTAGAAAAGACCAGAAAGAAAGGATCTGGTCTAGAATCTAAGAATGCTATGCACTTCACAAGGCATACTGAACATAAACACAAACTGAACGGTCTGCAGGCATTTTTAACTGTGTGGGTCTTGCTTCATGACGGCCTTCTTGGGCTCTCCGTGCTCACTGCTGGTGAGGGAAGGCTATTCTGTGATTGTGCTACTTGAGTTCAAGAGTTGTTATTCTAAAAATTCAAACAGGAAATCTGGGAGTTGAAACACACCGAACCTTTGCCTAGAGGTCACGCCTTCGAATAAGCTCTCAGATGTCAGCTCTTTCTTTCTCCTTTTGTCACCTGATTGATCTGGTATGAAACTTCAGCTGCACATAAGGAAAAAGAAGTAGAGCGATGATCTTTTTTCTAGGTTAAATTTAAAAAATTTAGCTACGTTTGCTCAGAAAACATCATAGCTTTGGCAGATACACATTTCTTAAGACTTCTTTCCTACCTGGTTTAATTCCAGTTTAAAGAAAAAGAGCTCAGACCCCAAAACAGTCAAAATCACTCTCTCATACTGAGAGAAGCTGTTTCTACACTGAGAAGGTAGGGCCAGCACCATATTCATCTGCCCCATTTATCATCGATTGCCTCATTTGGGAATCTTCTGGGCCGATCACAGCCATGGGAAGGGGAGCGAATGTTGTTACTATTCTATGCACCCGGCGTTTTGGGCAGGGCTATTTGCACTGATTTGGACATCAGATTAGCGATGACGATGGTGGTGGTGATGGTGATGGAGTCGGCTAAGCCTTATGCAGTACCTATTTTTGTTTCAGGCACTGTTCTCCGCAGTTTCCATTTGCTAATTCTTTCACTCCTCAGAACAACCCTATGGAATGGGTTGGGTCGCTTTGCAAATGAGTTTAGGCACTTCAGCCACTGACTGTGTGACCTGCGGCAAGTTAGTTAAATTCCCAAACCTTTCATTTCAACATTTGAAAAATAAGGATTATGATAATGCCAGCCTCATGAGATGATATAGCAAGGCTCTCCACACAAGCCTGGCACATACGCAGCGCCCACCAAAGGGCAGTCGGCAGTATCAGCTGAACGCCTGGTGCAAGAGGTGCTCACCACGCTCTCAATAGCCAAGTATCACCTCACATCACAGCTGAGGCTGAATTACGGAGATGCTGGCAGTGGTTACTGTTGCTAAATTTAAGATCATTCAAATGATAGAAGTTCTCCACAGATCAATGAAAAAAGAAAACTATCTTCCAAGTCCAAGGGAGAACAATATTTTTAAAAATTAATTGACTTGCCTGCTTTGTGTTAGTCTTCCAGCTAGAACAAAAAGACTATCCCTAGCCACAAACATGATCCCCTTCCTGATTCCTTAACGTGTTCTATATTAAATCCGTTCTAGTCATTTCTCCAAGTATATGTTACGCAGGGAAAGAAGAACTGTTATGTAAAGTGCACTAAGTGCTGAGAAAAATCTTACAGACATAGCCAGAAAAGAAAAACATAAATGAGGGGGCAGGGGCTCAAGATTACCCCTCCTGTCCCCTGAGAGATCAAACAATTTTTAATACAATTTAGGATACGGTGATAAGAAAGTTATCATTTTCAAAACCTTGATAACAACTGTATCTGAATACCAGAAACTGGTCTTCGCTAATTAACATTTTGACTTGAAATAATCACCTATTAATTTCACCAATAAGTGGATTATCATTCTTGGCAAAATTTTCATTTACAATTCATTCTATTTTAAATTATTGTTAAGAACTTACTTGATGGCAGTAGTATTCATGTTGCAAATGATTCTACAAATCTACTCTTGAAACATATTTAAAGAGATATAGTGATCCACAAAGGTGTTCTTTCTTATCTTTCTATATAAAAACTATGCATTTTTTCAAAGACATGACTTTTTTATAGGATTCTAGCCCTATTATATAGTTAGCCGTAAGAAAAAGTACCTTGTTTTATAGAGATCCCATAAATAGTGAAGTAAAACATTTTTCTTTCCTGCCCAAGATATCTTTAAATAATTTTCCAGAGGACAAGTGTTAGCTTAACAATAAAACAAACAAAAGGTGGGGAGGAAAGGAAAGCACCTTAACAGTGATGGGCCCACTTCTCTGAGTAGCCGGCAAGACTAGCATCTCTGAGGAAATGTCCTTTGTAACTGTAGCTGGCTCTCCCCAAAATGGAAAGAGACCTGCCCCAAGAAGGCTCTATTAAGTCAAACAAACATTTAAAAATGTACATGAAGACACGTTTATCTGTTGTGACCCAGGCTTGAAGTCTCTTGTTCATTTGCAAATGTGAAAGGGGGTAAGTGTGATAAATGCTGGCATGAAGGTTAGCTATCCCTCATTTGATATTTCTTTTGTGACGGAACCTTGGTAGCTACCGTTTAAGATCTCAAAACTGCTGCAGTTACAAAATATTCACAGGGATATAGAGTAGAGCATAGGGAATATAGTCAACAATATTTCAATGGCTATGTATGGTACCAGGTGGGTACTAGACTTACTGGGGGTATCACTTTGCAAGTTATAAGAATGTCTAACCATTATGCCATACACCTGAAACTAATATAATATTGAATGTCAACTGTAATCAAAAAAACTTTTAAATTAAAAAAAAAATCTCAAACCACAAGCTTAGTATTTCTTAGTTTGGAAGCACCAGTGTGTTGGTACATGTATAAACAAGTGCTTCTCAGGGAGCAGGCAGGATGTGGAGGGGAGGGTTTGCAGCATGTGCCAATTTCCTTGGTGTAAATATACCCAACATAGCTGACTTCAGGCTACCTAGGTGACATCACTGAAAGTGTAGTTGGAATAGGCTGTGCACTTTCGGAGCTGGTGTAAGCTGGCTCCAGCACATCACTGGAAATAAAGTCCTACATCAGCAATACAATACAGCTCTAGGCGAGTTTTGCTCTGAGTTGCAGCAGAAACCACCTCACCCAAGTTGAAAACATTTAATTTTTTATTCTTACAATGTCTGTCAGCAAAACGGTAATAATGTTAGGGCACAATCAGTTGCAAACCCCTGGAAGAAAAAAACAGGGTAACAAATGGAATGGCTCCTTAAGGAATAAATCCTATCATACTAATCTCCAATAACTCAGGACCAGGCCTAAAAGGTATCATCCATCATGATGTCAGGAAGGCTTTGAGTCTTTCCCACACAATGCAGTCATTAAAAACTTGTGAAACACAGTTTATATGGTTATTAAAATAAGATACCCAACCTCCAAGAAATTTATAAAGTAGGCATAGTTTTGAGCTGCAGAGAAAAGAATTGTCCTCGGTACGCTTGTTGACCAGTAATCCAGGTCATTTAAAGTTGTCATCAGTGGGGCCTGACTCTTAATTTCATAGATAACGTATGAATGAATAGTGGTAGGCAGAGCTCCAACAGAAAAAGAGGTTGGATGACTTCTTAAAATTAATCATGAAATCTAATGACTCATCAGAATGACTGCATGCAGTTACATTATATGGAATAACAGACGTTTGTACATTTTCTCAGCTTTCAAGGAGACAAAAATGTGAAGCCACTAGGGAACCAGCTAAACCTAAAATATCTTCCTACGCCACTTCCCTCTGAATTGTCAGGTTCTTCCTCACAGAATTTTAACAAACCATTTGAGTGAAGAAGATGGTTTAGTGCTTTCAAGGAAATTACAGACATATTAATTCATGTTTGCATGTTCTTATACTATAACTTATTAATCATGTACAACAGCACAGTTGTATTTACTTTTTGTTGAAAGAGCCCATTGGGCTGGGGGTGGGGAAGAGGGACATGCCACTATCTTTTCACTTACAGTTGAGAAAGGAATACCCTATACATTCCATGAAATATAGTCTTAAAAAAAATGAATGACCGTTTCATCTCCCCTCCCTTATTTTCATAGAATTGCAAAGAATCGTAACATATCTAAACATCTCCATATTAATTAAACATATAATTTCAATATCTTTAAAAGTCCTTTGGTTTGTAAATATTGGCTATTCATCAGGGTTTTCAATAAATCGCTTGACACATAAGTAAAACAAGGAAAATTTTTACTCAAAGGTGAACTGACTGGAAACAAATTCTAGTTCTGGCTTCAGCTTTCAGAGTTCACATTCAAAACTCTCCTTTTGCAATTAAAGGACATTATTTCCCTATTGCTACCTTATAAAATGAAATTTTATGTATTTTTGAAAATTCACAATTCTTGAAATACATATTGTTACTTCAGAAAACATAAACAACGGCAAGGATGGTGACAGGAGAGGCATGTAATGGCTCTGAATTTGTCAAAACAAAATAATCACATCAATTTAGCAATAATAAATTGATAGTCAGTTTAATTCCATAAAAGCTTGACCAAAGGAAATCACAACAGGCAAGTTTCATATTATTAAAATCTGGAATGAGCTAATAAAAGAGATCATGTTGACTATATCTGGTTATCTAAAGACAGCGCGATTTGTTTTGGATGGTTCGGGGTATCACCTTGCCAGGAGCTCGGGGCCTCAACCAGGAGGGAGCCTTCTCATGCTCAGATCTTATGCTTTCAAGAGTATTGACAGAGCCACTGAGTCATACGCAGCTTCATGCAATGACACAAAGCCCCAACAGGCAGAAAAAGCCTCCAATGTAATAAGAAAAGCAAACAAAAGTGATATATTAGTGTGTGATCTTTTCTGAGGATGTGCCTGTTCATAAAGACTTAAGAAGCTTTAAAGAATCAAAAAGAAAAAATAGGCATTGTCACATAATTCAATAGAGAGTTATGGAAATGTTTTTTCCCCAGAATATTAGAGAGCATGGAGTAATGGAATAGTTTTAAAGAGAATAATAAAGACATACATAAAATGTGCATGAGCAGACGGATCAAGGCAATTTATAATCTTTCCTGCGGGAAGGTTTACATTTTTGTCCTCTATATGGGATACACTTAAACAGAGGCAGCTCTTTGGGTGTAGTTATCATCTCTAGAAACAGTGTGTGGTTGTACACAGACACGTGGGATATACCACAAATTGTACAGCCACTAATAAATACCAGTAAATTTTATTTAAAAGAATATGGAGTACAACAAAATTTTATCTTTACATAGGACATTTTTCATAAGGGAATTTTTGCCCTCACTTGTATTATATGATTAAATCTGCCTTTTGTGGGGCAGGGTGGGTTTCCTCTATATAATAAAATAATGAAAGACAGCTTTTTAAACTACCGTAATTTTAAAAATATCACTTTCAAATAAAATATTCTCATTTATTAGTAATACCATGTTACGATTCCAAAAAAGTCATAAAATAAAAATGATAAACATTAAAACAGAGTACAGACAGTACCCAACTACAGAATGTTTTGTGTTCTGAAAGCTCATTTTTAATTAGAATACTTTTTCAAGAAACAATGCTATATGAGATGGGGTCTAGGTCAGCCCACAGATCTCTAGTTAGCCCACAATGTTCCTAAAAAGCAGTACTTAGAGTATTTGGTCCTGAAGAACCTTGGTAGAGACTGCATACTATAGGAAAAGGAATAGAATTAAGTGTCATCACTCATTAATCATGCAATCTCAGGTATTTCCTCAACTGCAAAAGAGAAGCATGACACCAGCCCTAGTTACTTCAAAGGTTTGCTATGAGGATTTAATACGGTACAGAGACAAGAGTACAAATAAATTACATTATAAACTACAAAGGTACTTCACTTCTCTCCAGGTGAGTATGTCTTCATTTGACAGGTGATCCAGAATGGGAAGGTTCAGTGGCTTGTCCAAGGTTGGAACGTGAGCTCATGAGAAGCCAAGAGAAGAAGCCAGGGCCCTTGACTTCTGGTCCATCTCCCCCCGCACGAGATGCGGTTATCCAACAAACTCTTTAGGTAGTTAATTTTTATCAAACACACACTGGGCAGTCTACCAAAGAAAGGTGACAGTCATAATGGTACGTTTTCAGATGACTAAGCTGAACTCAAGAGAACAGGGTCCTAACCCTGACCCCACCTCTGACTCTAGGACTTTATTAGACAATCACACAGTCACTTTCCATTTCACAAGCTTTCTCTCTTTTTAAATTGGGAGAAATGTTGTGGCTTCTCCTGGCTTCCTCTTAGGAGGCTGTTCCTTGGCTTTTATTTTAATGAATAAATAATGGAGA
Source organism: Mormoops blainvillei (assembly GCA_004026545.1). Lineage (NCBI taxonomy): Eukaryota > Metazoa > Chordata > Mammalia > Chiroptera > Mormoopidae > Mormoops > Mormoops blainvillei. Next base: position 22,710 of record PVJD01012607.1, on the reverse strand, counting down.
ATCAATGAAATCTGCTGTAAAGCTCTGTGTCCCTTAGGCAAAAAGGGCAAACTGCTTGCTTTTATTAAAGTATTATTGGCAACTTGAAATGTTTTATGAAAAGGAAAAATAGGAACTAAATGTTTCCCACATATTTATATGAGGTTTACACTAGTTTTACACTTATGGGTATTCAACTAGTATGTAAGGGGAAGAAAGAAAAGAATGTGTTGACCACTGACACTGATATAGGACAGACCAGACCAAATGCTTTTTGAAAGTCACTTTTGTTATCAACATCTGACATTACGGTATATATTCATGTCATTAAACAACTGAATTTTTGCATTATCCAAACAAAGGCCTACTTTCTTTATTTTTTAGTCATTTTTATTATATTTTTTTCCATTACCATTTAATCCCCTTATACTCTCCTCCCCCCTGCAATCACCACACTGTTGTCCAAGTCCAAGAGTCCTTTCTCGTTTTTGCTCAATCGCTCCACCCCTCCCCCTTCCCCCTCCCCCCAAAGCTGTGGTTCTCAAACTGTTTAGTCTTAGGATTCATTCCATTCTTAAAAATTATTGAGAACCCCAAAGAACTTTTACGTGGAGTATATCTATCCAGATTAACCACATTACAAATTAAAGAAAATTTTAAATCTTTACTTCGTAATTTATTTTTTAAATAACATTAAACTCATTATATGTCAACATAAATAATATATTTTATGAAAAATAACATTTCCAGAAAAAACTTTAATGAGAAGAGTTGCAGCTTTTACATTTTTGCAAATCTCTTTATAATGCCTGTCTGTCAGTGGAGGTCAGCTAGATTTCTCCCGTCTCCTGCATTCAATCTGCTGTGATACGTGCTTTCGGTTAAAGTGTATGAAGAAAAGCTAGCCTCACAGAAAAGAAGCTGGAAAAGGAAGGAGTATTTTCTTTAATCCTCACCCAAGGACATGCTTATCGATTTTGGAGAGAGGGGAAGGGAAGGGAGAGAGAGGGGAAGGGAAGGGAGAGAGAGGGGAAGGGAAGGGAGAGAGGAGGGAAGAGGAACATCGATGTGAGACAGAAATATGGATCGGCTGCCTCTTGTACACACTGGGGCCCAAGGACTAAACCAGCAACCCAGGCCTGTACCTTGACCGAAATCAAACCTGCGACCTTTTGCTTCACAGGAAGATGAGCCAACCATCTGAGCCACAGCAGCCAGGGCAGGAAGAAGTATTTTAATAGCTTTTTCAGATAATCGCAATAGTCTTTGATATACACTAAAACTTAACAACTGGTTGTTTCTTGAAAGGTTATTTACAGCATGGAATCTGAATCCTTGTTGACAAGCTTGTACCCTGCATGGTCATGACATAATGTGAACCAAAAAAGTCAAATAATCTCTTAGTATTGTTGTGAAAATACGTTTGACCTTGCAGATCCTCAGAAAGGGTCTTAGGGAACTTCGGGTTGCCCAGACCACACTTTGAGAACCTCTGCTTTAAAGATACAAATCATCTTATGATATACAATTGGTAGAGTGAGGGAGATACCACGTAAAACTTAAGGAACAGGGTGAAGTATCCCTACAAAGGAGTGGAAGAAAGATCCGGTGCCAACAAGCCATTCATCCCCTGGTCCATCTTCATCTGGACACGGGAACAGGAAATCAGGCACTGTGATGCGGGAGCGCAGAGAAATGGCCCCAGCTGGACCCTAGCAAGAATAGTTGCAATGTAATGACCCAAATATCTCAGACAGAGTGACTTTTTCAACAATATGTGTAAACCCTTGAGTACACTGTAAAGACATTTTTGTATTGCATCATGACTGGCAACGACCAGCCTTGGCCCTTTAAACCAGCCTGGCATGCACACACGTTAAACCGAAGTACCAGCAGAGGCGATCGGGAACACCCAGCTTCGGTCATGGTAGCGCCTGCCCCTGCTTCATTTCATCCCGATCTGCTGCCACCTGCCTGGGATCTCCACCCAGCTCCTGGCCCAGACCTTTTTCTCCTGTCTCCTTCCCTGTTCTTGCTGTTAGAATTGGTGAGCATTATTTGCTTTCCTTGGCTTTTACTTTCTGCTACTGCCGACCTCACGCAGGTAGCCTCTGACATATGCACACTCCGCCTTTTGCACCAGTTTTAGCCCCTTACACTCAGGTCCTGAGACCAGTAGACGAGGGTGGGTGCAGCTCCCTTGAATGGGGCATTGGAGAACACATTATTTTTCAATCTTCTTGTACGAATTTTTCTTTTTGTCTGTTTTGTAGCATAGCACGACAGAGAACATGGAAATAAGTCATTTTCATGCTATTAGCACATTTAGGAAACAGGCTCCCACAGTAATTAAACTAATGAAGATGCCCCTAGACTGAAGAAACAGCAATTAGAGTTGACTATTGAATAGGCATTAGGGGGAAATGAAGACATTCACATTCAAAGCAAGATAAGAATTTTAAATAAGAGGTAAAAATAAATAGCAGCCCAAACTCTATTGAGCAGGAAGGCGCTTCTAATGACTCAAAGAAGACTTGGAGACATGCAGATTAGTCCACCATATTGAAATGAATACCAAAACAATGGTACCCTATCATGAAAATATGGACATTAAGTGACAGGTTCAAAGAAGTGGAAAAATTAGAAGAAACTGGCTAACTTCTATGCAAGCTAAGCATATAAAACAATTTTTTTCTCAGTAAATTTTAGCTGGTATTTTCCAAACATAAATAAGCCACTTTTAAAGGAATAATTTAAATCCTGTGTTGTTTAGAAATGTGATTTGGAAACCAATCGAAGCCCTGCTCAAGTGGCGTGAGGTACCCACCACCACCACCCAGCTCACCTCAGCGGAGGGATCTGCACATCAGGGTCAACCAGGGGTGGGGGCCAGTCCCAGGGCTTCTATCTGCGGATGGAAGAGATCTGTCTACCCCGTCATTACCAACGACAACAGTTATTGCTGCCTTATTTCCCATCAACTTGCCGCTTTTTAACCTTGGAGGGGCCCAGAGGTCAAAACCAGCGCGAAAAGGGTTAGCATAAGGAAGGGTTTCTTCAAGTGCCTTCTCTAAAGCTACCATTTCTACACAGAGGCTGGTCAAGCAGTTTGCTGGGGTCTGGGGTTGCCCAGGGAATTCCTGCCCAGCCTGGCAGGCACCGAGCAGCCTGCGCACTGCTCACTCGCCGTGCGGAATGGAGAGCTCTGTGAAACCCTGAAGGCCACGTGCAGGGTAACGGAGGAATGTGCTCATTATTCTTGAGGCTATTACTATTAATAAATGGGGCTCTGTGGATAAAAAGGGAAGTAAGCTATGACATTATTAACTCTTCTTCATTAATTCTTCTTTTGAATTTTTTAGCTTTTTTTCTCTTTAAGACCCCTATGCCCAGCCTAGATTCAAAGGCTCTCTTTTATGAACTGAAGTACACTATATTTCTGAGCTATTATTATATATAGCCTTGAGTAATCACAATTAATACAATTTTTAATGCAAAAATTAAATGTGCTATGAATCATAATTATCGTCATGCTGGTTTTTAATCATTATTATTAGGTGAAACATTAGGAAAAATTTAAACCTATCACAGACCCTAACAGATTCTTATTTTAATTCTATAGTTTGAGGCATATCTGCTGTTGAGAGAGTGAGAAAGGGAGAAAGGGAGGGGTGTGTGTGTATGTTTGGTGGGGGGAGTTGGGGGGAGAGGCGGGGAGAGAGAGGGGGAAAGAGTATGTCAAAACTTTCTCTTTTTCCATCAGGCTACAAGTGCTTATTTCTTCCACACTCACCCCTAAAAAATGCACTAGAGTTGAGCTATTGTAAGACTGTGTCAGAGTCAAACTATTATATCACTGACTATCAGCGATTTCACAGGAGAATTGAACTGTCTGACTTTTTAAAAAAATCAGAAAGGACTTTTATAGTAGTCAAGACATTATCAACAGTGACTGAGTGTTACGTACAACTTGGCTAAAAAAATTGAAAGCTTCAGAAATTAACTTTATCACAGAAAACATTTAGCTGTAAGCGATATCCAGCTGTAGAAACACAGAGCCAAAGATTAGAAAAACGTACTAAAAAATAAGTACTTTTCAGACACGTAGAAGAGAGAATAGGAAGAGCTGGGGTCAGCCTGATGCAGTGCCAGGCCGAGCTAGCTGGTAAGTTCTCCAGCAAAGAAAACGCTTTTCTGGAATGACTATAATGGGCACTCTGTGAGCTCTGGGGCCTGGCCTTGCGTTTCTATAGATGACTTTGTTCCTTCTTTACATTGTAAAGTTCAGTTTATATTTTTGTAGAAATACGTTCTCATCATTTCAAGCGAAGATGCTGATTCAGCCACATTTCCGTTTCATACTAATTTGAAGAAATGCGCCCGAGCTTGTTTGGAAGAGAAAATGCTACGGAATCCTATTTCCTTTTGAAATTCTTATTAAATATTCAGAACAAAATGAAAGTGATCTAGTTCTGGAAGAGATGGGTCATGCTTATAGTTAAAAACGGAAACCAGGTTGCAGAAAGATCCAAAGACAAAAGGACTTTACCAACTAGTTGAAAGGTAGGGACACAGCACACATAGTCAGATCACCACCGGGGATGCTCCAGCATCACATCAGCAGTCCCAACAAACGGAGGACCTTTCAAAGGTCATTACAGACTCTCATTTCTCAGAGAACAAGTAAATTCTTTGCTGGGAGAAGAAAACCACAAAGAGATGGTGATTTTACTTTTATTTCAAAGACTAAATAATGCCTTAAAATCCTGCAAGCAAGTTTAAACATTCCAGCAAGATATTCTGAATGATTTTGCTCACTACTGCTGCCAGTCTGACTCAGGAAGGACTGAAGTAACTTTACTTTCTTTGATAATCTTCACTTAAAATAATCATGTGGCAGAGACAGAAAGTGCAGTGTGGCCAAGAGGAACCTGTAATGAGGTACTAGTTAATGACAGCTACTTCTTCCAAACCTGTGTCCTTTTCAATTTATCTTCCTCTCCAGATGCATGAATTAGCCCTCCACAAAAGCATTCGGAGGCCAAAAAGCACGTTATTCTCCAGGGGCGAACCATCAGGAACAGAGAGAGCCTGCCTTTGGTGACCATATTACAACTGTACTCGTTTCCCGTAGGCTGCTGTAACAAATTGCCATAAACTCGGTTGTTAAAAACAACACACATTTATTATTTTAGAGCTCCGGAGGTCAAAGTCCAAACTGGGTCTCATTGGGCTAAAATCAGGGTGTTGGCAGAGCTGCATTCCTTCTGGAGGCTCAAGGGGAGAATCTCATTCCGAGCTCTTTCCAGCAGCTTCCAGAGGCTGCCTGCATTCCTTGCGGAATCTCCACTGGCGACCTGGGCCTCCCCAGCCCTCCTCTGCCGCCTACCAGGCAGGGAGGATTGCCCAGCCCAGGGGAGAGTTTCCTTCTAAAGTGGACGCGGGGCCTTTGCCTTCCTGGATGGAAGCAGAAGACAGTGCTGGCAAGTAAGCGCAGGTGTGCTGACCACCCACGCACTTTCCCCCGTGTTTCAACAGTGAACAAAACAGCCAGGCCACAGATTCCCTTCAGCCACCAAACTGAAGGACTAAACGAGGTGGGAGGGGAGAGTGCAGGGTTCGAAGCCAAATTCCATGGAGCTTGCAGAATTAAGAACTTCTCGAGTCACTAAATCTCCTGGACTTTGAAAACTAAACCTTTATAACAGGCCTTATGAAAACAACTTTTCACAGAAAACTCCAAAGAAATGTGCCGGGTGAATGCTGACAGTCCAGTGATGATTTCTGGAACATGGAGACCAAACAGGGCCTGTGCCCTTCACCTTTCAAGGTTCGTGTGCCTGCCTCTGAGAAGCAGCCTCAGGCCCCGCTGACTGTGCAGGGCACACACCCTCCTCTGGCTCAGCCCCTCCCCGCACAGAGGGACGAGATAGAGGCAGGCGCATGCCACAGATCGAGCAGCACCAAGCAACATTTTTCAAACAGCTCGTAAACGTGAATGTCGTACGAATCTGTGATGGCCAACCAGGACCGCGAGGTCCTCTCCAATCTCGAACTCTCACTGCTGGAAACCAGCGAAGTGAGCATGCGGCATGGAAGCAGCAAGAACGTTCATGAACACACACGCACGGGCACACACCCCAGAATGAAGGCATCCTAGGGGTCTGAGCTCTTTCCCTTAGGGCAGAAAGGACGTGCTTCATATTTCCTGAAAAGGTGTACTGACCCTCAGACTTATTTTTACAACTTCCTCACACTCCTAGTACTTAGAACAGGCCTAAGGTAAACATTTGGCACCTAATAAATAACTATTGAAATGAGTTCATTATTGTCTTATTCTAAGTTAAGCTCTAGACCTTCTCCACCAGAGTAGTCAGAGGAATGAGGATAATTTGCATTTAACTATTTAACAAGGTTGTTGAAAGGACATGGATCCCTTTAAAAGTCAGTCACAATGGAAAGCCATGGTTCTGTAAAATAGTTTTTTAAAGTTACATATGTGTGTTCTCCATGGCCCAATCTATTGTAAGAAAATACAGTTTATTCCCAAAGATGTTTATGAAAACATTAATTATAATAGTCAAATACCAAACAATGGAACAATATAGGAATTTTAGAGCCATTAAATGATATTTATGAAGATAATACAATGGTAATACTCATATAATCATTACATTATCATTTTAAGTGCAAAAGGATGCATTGTTTAGTATGGTGACGATCACAATGATATTAAAAACAGCAATGATATTAAGGAAAACAGAACAAAATATTAATAAAAATCATTGTTGGAGAATGGGATGAAGTTCTTCCTGTTTTATTTCTATATATTTTCCAACTGCTTTATAACAAAAATTATTGCTTTTATTAAAAAATGAATTATTTTCTAAAATATTAAAACATTTAAGTAGTTCCCGACTTAGAGAAACGCTCAGCACTGACTCCTCTTTCTGCCAATTAGCTAGACTTTCCTAAGCATTTATTATATGCCAGGCACTGGCCCAAGTATTTGACAGCCATTACCTTCTAATCCTAAGCACCACCCTAAAAGGAAGGAAGTGCCATTATCCATGTTTTACGGATGAGGAAACAGGCACACGGAGGTTAAGTAAACTTGCCCAAGATCACAGAGCTAGTAAATAACTGAGTGTAACGTGAACCCGGTCTGCCCCAGAGCTCGTCGTCTTAACCACTGCGCAATGCTCTCTCGACAAGACTCTAGCACAGATGCCGATTAAAGTAATGCAACCCTGGCAGGTGCCTCAGTTTCCTCATTTATAATAGTACCTGTTCAATGGAGTTACTGTGAGATGATATACGTAAACAAAGTGCTTAGCACAATGCCTGACACACAGTAAGCATGCAGTGGCAGATCTGGTCATTACTAAAAGAGAGCCAGTACTTCTGGCCAAGAGCCCAAACTTGCGGCGGGAAGGGCATTCCACGGGCCTCCTGGGATTGTCAGGGTACGCACCTGCATCCCTGCGAGGTTCTCTGCCCATTTTTAAATGATGCCATTTAGTGGCGACTCGATGTCCTTCACTCTCAGTTCTTCAGAACCCGATTTTCACCACAGCACATACTTTTTCAATGTATGCATCCACTCTTTGCTCTTTGGAATGGTAGACGGCAACAACAACAACAACAACAACAACAACAAATCCACGACAGAAATTTCTCTATCATGCACCTAGGAAACACTGCCACAATTCTGGATTTGATGTTGATGATTTAGAGATAGTTTCCAGGAGTTATGCTCTGCTGGTCTTTCCCTTTCTCCAGAGCCTGGGTGGACTTTCAGCTTATAGGCACTTCGCCTTCCCCATGGCAGAAGCTCAAGTGACAGATACTCGTCCCGAGCTTGGGGAAGCTCCCACTGCTATAATTGTCACGTGGAGAGGAAAACTAAAATCATGAACAATGCCATTGTTTTTAAGCAGGGTAATTAGTTTGTTAAAGATGAATTTCTAAGTGAAAAATCTAACTGTTCTGAAGTCCAATATTAGACAGATTGGAAATCTAAAAAGAGTCTGGACACCAGATAAAAATGGCTGAGGCCCTCGCGCTCAGTACTCACTGATGCTAAGTGCTCAGAGACAGAACATCACAGTGCGCCAGTCTACCGAGCGGGCTGGAGAAAAGTACAGCGACAGGGACAGCGACAGGGACTGATAATGCTCTGTTTCTTAGGCTGGGTGGTAGGCACAGGAGCATTCATTTTATTAATCTTTAATGCAACATAAAATGTGATATGCTCTTTTGTATGTGTAATAGATTTCGTATCTTAAAAAAAAGATCAAAAGTGCAATGGGAACTCAAACTTTAAAGGTGCATATTAGATAGAACATAAATTTAAACGGAACTCTTTTTCTCTTCATTTAGGATTTAGGAACGACGTTTATGTGAGTTCGTGAAATTTTAGACTGCAAAAGACTGAAGGTAAATCTAATGGATTTCCAATGACATCCCAGAAATAAAACTGCATCTTGCACAGACAACCATTAACTCCTTATTCAGAGTTGCGAGTTTCCCTAGCACTGGAAGCTCACTTTGAATGTCATAAGAGTGGCCCTAAGTCTCTCTGTATTTGACATCACCTCTGGTTCTTCCTTTCCTTCTTGGTTCAAGAGCCTCTTTCCTACACCTGAATTGCTTCAACAGAAATGCAGATTTAATCTGCATGTCTTCAGTTAATTCAGAGAGAAATGTACAATGTGCCTCAAAGAGATGTCTTTTGTTTAAGGCATGTGTTAGTTGAAGAAATCAAAAACACGAATTCGAAAAGATATATGCACCCCTATGTTCACTGCAGCTTTATTTACAATACCCAAGCTGTAGAAGAAACATTGGTGTCCATCAACAGAAGAATGGATTGATAAGTATGGTATACACACTGCACTCAATGGAATATTACTCAGCAATAAAAAAGAAAGATCTTGCTATTTATGACATGGACTGAGAGGATATTACACTAAGTGAAATACGTCAGAGGAAGGCAAATACCATGTGATTTCACTTTCACATGGAATCTAAAAATATAAAACAAATGAACAAAACAAAAACAGACTCATAGAAACAGAGAGCAACCTGGTGATTGCCAGAAGGGAAGGAGTGGGAGGATGGGTGAAAGAGGTGAAGAGGTGCAAACTTCCAGTTACAAAATGAGCCACGGAGATGTAGCGTGCAGTGTGGGGAACAGTCAGTAATGTTGTAATCACTCGGCAAGGTGACAGGTGGCTGTTAGCCTTAGTGTGGTGATCGCCTAGTAAGATATATAAATGCCACCTTACTATGGTGGACACTTGAAACTAGTATACTGTTGTATGCCAATTATACTTTAACAAAAAATTAAGTAAATAAGAGGTATTGTGGAAATCCGTCATTCTTGCTGGAACAGTTACTAAGCAGGGATAAATCAGCAGCCCGAAATACCAAAAGCCGGAAGAGCCAAGCAAAGAGCAAATGGTTAATCACGCTTTGAACAACTACAGTTAGCCAGGGCCAGCTCAGGAACGAAGCTGTGTGAGGGCTGGTGTGTATGGGAAATCTCTGTACCTTCCTCTCAATTTCCCCGCAATTTTTCTGTGATCTTAAACTGCTCTAAAAATTGTCGTAATAAAAAATAAAAATTAATTTTTAAAAAGTAAAACAAGAAATTCTTTAAAATAAAATAATAAAAGTAGACAAGTCCCCCCCCCCCACCCCTTTTAAAAAGTGCCTTCTAGGATGTGGCACGGGCCGGGCCGTGAAAGAACTGCAAGTGTCCCAGGGAATGACTAATCCACACACACCAGTCCTTGAATGGTCTCACCGCTTACTCATAGAGCAGTACTGAAAACAGGGCTCCCTTGCTCAGTCATGCAGTTGGCTACAGGCCAAATGCCTGTACAACCATTAAAAACAAATCAATTTCACAGGCTAATGGGCATGATGGGAGCCAGAGCTATGGTACGCTGGACTCTAGACAGAGTTGGGCACCACCAACTCTGTAAAGGCCAGCACTGATCAGTTTCTGCTTGAAGCAGGAGGTAGCTGTTGTTAAACCACCAGAGAGCACATTTATGTCAGAGTTAAAAACTCATGTTCATACAATAGCCTAAATTGTACATATTCTGCAGTGTTTTCAGGTCTAATTATCTCTGGGCTAGTGAAACGCAAGAGACAAATAGAACACTGACATTTTAAAGTAGTAATGCGCTTCTCTGGATAAATGCTCAGAAGTGGCTTGGTGGGTCATATGGTAGTCCTAGTTCTAATTTTTGGAGGAGCCTCTGTATTGTTGCCCACAGTGGCTGTACCAGTTTGCATTCCCACCAAGAGTGCACAAGGGGTCCCTTTTCTCCACATCCTCCTCAACACTTGTTTGTTGATTTATTGATGATAGACACCCTGACAGGTGTGAGGTGGTATCTCATTGTGGGTTTAATTTGCATTTCTCTGATGATTAGTGACATTGAGCGTTTTTTCATATGCCTATTGCCCATCTGTGTATCATCTTTGCAGAAATATCTATTCAGGTCCTCTGCCCATTTTTTAATTGAATTTTTTTTGGTGTTAAGCGGTATCAGTTCCTTATAAATTTTGGATATTAACCCCCACTCAGATGTATCAGTGATGAGTATTTTCTCCTATTCAGTAGGTTGTTTTTTTACTTTGTTGATGTTTTCCTTCACCGTGCAAAACCTTTTAGAAAAGATACAGGCGTCCCTATGTTCATAGTGTTATTATTTACAATGGCCAAGATATGGAAGCATCGTAAGTTTTCACTGATAGACAAGTGGATAAAGAAGATGTGTACATACATACCATGGACTATTACTAGGCCATAACAAATGAAATCATATCATTTGCAACAATATGGATGAAGCTAGAGGGTATTATGTTATGTGAAGTAAGTCAGACAGAAAAAGACAAATATCATACGATTTCACTGATATACAGAATCTAAAAAGAAACAAATAAACAAGCAAACAAACAAAACGGAAACAAATTCATAGGTATAGAGGGCAAACGGATGGTTACCAGATGGAAGGGGGTGGGAGCACGGGTGGAAAGGTGAAGGGACTAAGGCGTACATATTGGCACTTACAAAATAGTCACGGGGATGTAAAGTATGGCATAGAAAATACAGTCAGTAATATTGTAATAACTATATATGGTGCCAGGCAGGTACGAGACTTACCGGGTGGTTCATTTTGTAAGTTATAGAAATGTATACCCACTGTGCTACACACATGAAACTAATACAATAGTGAATGTCAATTTTAAATAAAAATACTTTAAAAAAAATTTTAAATGGCATAATGGACAAAATAATAAAATAATAATGGCGCTATAACCAGTTTCATTCATTTTTAAATAAACCACTAGATTTCTCTATCAATTTCTTACCAATTGGGAGACTCCACAGCCCTGACAGAACTGCTACACATTAAAGGAAAGCCCAGCAGTCTTAGGCACTATATAAGGTGTATCTGGCCTGACATCATCCTCCCATAGCCCCCTGCGTGTCACAAGGCCCTACCCACGCTCTCCTCCAACATGACGACAGGGGGAAAGACGCCTGAGTGAGGGGAATGTCTCCATAAGTAGCCAGGGACCTACACTAGTGCTGCTCAAACTCTAATGTGCAAACCAATCACCCGGGGGTCTCTTTAAAATGCAGATTCAGGTGGGGGAACATGGTTGAGCTTCTGCATTTCAAAGGACATTAAAGGTGATGTCCAAGCTGCCAGTCCCCCGGTGTGCACTTGAGGTAACAAGGACCTAGACATGTAGCCTGACAGACACAATGAACTGAGAGGAGGCAAAAAAGTGGCTGTCTTGACTCCCCAAACTGTCACAATTCTAGCTCCTTGAAGGCCGGGAAGGTTCCTGTCCATTGGAACCTCACGTCATTCCACAAGAACATATTTGTGTACTTGCAATAAACCCCCCTTTCCTCAAGCTAGCTGTGCTGGTTTCTGCTCCATACAACCAGAGGAGGCTTGACTAGGACACAATGGGAAGCATCTTCCTCTCCGAAAGCCACTGTCCATGCCATTCCGGTTTAAGAGGGAGGCAGGCTCATCTTCCAGCAATAAGCAAATGCATTATTCTAAGTTTAAAATAAAGCAGCAGCAAATAAATGTGCTTCCCCTCTGAACAACGACTTTCCACTTAATCCAAAAGGAATGGTCCACACTTAGACAGATGGTCCAAGTAAAGAGGTCACTGATTCCATGATAACTTAAGCTATGGGCACCAGGCCACACCCCCCTGCTAAAACACAAAGCCTTGCTGAGTCCGTGTGAGACTCAGCAAGAGAAGAGGGGAAGCCTCCAGTACCACCTGGATCCCAGTGCATGGTATCAATGTAAAAAGGTAAATATTTTGAACTTCTTATTTTTAAAAATGTGCTCTTATATACATTTCATCAAGATTCACTAATTCTTAATCTTTGTCACCTTATGTATAGCCATTTGAGAATAAGTTGCCGACATCATATCCCTTCACCCCAAAAGACTTCAGCATGCATTTCTTAATAATAAGGAAATTTCCTAAGGTGACCAAGGTGTAATTATGATATTAAGGAAATTTAAAATTGTTACATTATCCCCTATAATGGATACAGTCCACATTTAAATTTCACCAATTGTCCCAAATCCTGCAATGTTTTTTCCCAGTCCAGGATCCAGTCCGGAACCCCAGGTTGCATTAGGCTGTCACCTCTGTAGTTCCCTTTGCTCTGGGACAGCTCCTCAGCTAACATGGTCATTGCAAGCCGGTGTCTAAATGCTGAGCTGGAGGCATGCAGGGCGGCTGTGGGAGCACTGGAGGCGGTGAGGCACCTCCTTCTTTGCCTTCTATCCGCAGACTGAACACCAGCTGATGACCACCACTCACCATGTTAGCCCTTGAGATGTCTCTGTCTTGCTTTCCCCTTTGTTTCTATATCGTTTTCCTTGAGGGTCCCTCCACCATTATCACCAGATGTCTTCAGAGTCTTCTTTTTACTCCAGTGATCCAGAATCATCATCTTACCCTAAAGCCTTTAGTCACTGCAGCCAGACGGCAGCTTTACAACCCCAGTATCCATATCAGTTCTTATCAATACTGACACAAGAGTGTCTGAGAGGTCAGTGTCTTTTCTCCAGTGCAGTCCTGATTTCTGCCTAAAGAAGCAACTCCACGCCCAGACGTGAGATTCGACTAAAAAGTATATGATAAATTCTACCACTGACACCTCCAGGGGGGCCCTTGACTGTGAAGTCTAATATTTAACCCCAATCAAGTCCACTAACCAATTACTCTAACACTTTCTTATACTGTGCCTAAGACAAGTGATGTCTCTTTGATTTAGAAGAAAATAAAAATATTTGTACAGTAGGCTTTATGACTTTAAAGTATAAAAATGTTGCCGGGTTTCTGGTAAGGATCAGGTTCCTTTTCTGCTCATATTCCTGTTTTTCATTTCCATCCAAATATGAATGAATCAAAAAAGATAAAGTAGTTCAGAGGGAAGCAGGAGGCTAACACCAAAGATAAATCAATAATGTGACTGTGACAATAATGCAAGCGATACCATCTTATTTAAAATCTGAGCTCTACCTACTTCCATAAAGGATTTAAAATGGCTTAAAATAAACACATGTACAGGATCGCTGAAATAAAGAAAAGAAGGGCTAATCCACAAGGAAGAAAGGGGAGATAACCACCAGGAAAGAAAGATGAAAGTTATTGTCACAAAGCACTAATTTTGGCTCTGAGCTTAGGAAACATGATCGGTTACAAATTCTCAATTTCGTAAATGTGGAAGCAGATGGATTTGTCAGGAGAGACAGTCCATATTCTACCGCTGAGCTCAAAGAGGAATTTATGGCATAATCCCTTCATAAAATAAACTGAGGTATAAGAAATGGAGATTTTAGCTGAAGCCAGGTGGCCATTCCTTCCTTCAACTGTTGGTAGGCGGCAAAGCCCAGATGCTGAAATGCAGCTCAGAAAAGGCATATCTGTGCATAGCTGAGTTAACATAGTCTAAGCAAGCTGTTTTCTGGTGCTACTATGATAAAATGGTAGCTCTTAGAGAACTGGTGTCTTGCCTGCCCTGAAAATTGTCTTCCTCAGGAAGAATTAAGGTTGGTGGTGGGTATTTTCAGCTGTGTGTGTAGGTAGTACTGGCTGATGTTCTATTAGCAAAACAAAGGACCCCGCCTTGAAATCTTACCAGGACAAGGGCTCTACAATGGCTCCTACCTGCAAGCCCCATCTTTTTCAGCAGCAACATTTTAATAAGCTTTAAACACTGAACAGTTACTCGAGAGATACCGACCCAAAGTTCTGGATGACGGAGAGAAACCGTTTTAGTCTAGAAGGTTAAGGGCAAGGGTTATCTGGTGGCTAACTCAAACACAAAAACACCACAGCATGGCTTCAGCAGAATAACAAATTCTGAGAGAGGAATTATATCCTGTTGACAGTTCACCAGATTCCAAGCAGCCGGGTCAATGGAAGTACTAGATAAACTTTAATAAAGATCTTTTAGGAACAAAAACATAAAAAGAAAAATAAAACCAGTAACAACCATAAAACCCTGGAAAATGTCTTCCAAAGATTCTAATTTTAGGCGTGGGGCATTTGATGCTGAAATATTATTTCATAAGTAGCTGCCTCACTGGACTGCCTGGGTTTATGACAGTGATGTGCACGAATGAGGGGCCAGGCTCCCCTTTGGTCTGGCAGAGGCCAGGCCTCTAGCTTGCCTAAAAACAGAAAAGAGATTTCTAGCTATAATTTTAAAAGAAGAAAAGGCCAGGACACAGCTCTGCTTCCTGGATTTTAAAATTGAAATTTGATCTGCCAAAAGGTTATTAGTCATTCCAGTCTGGCATTAGGAAATGATGTGGTACAAGGTTTGGAGCAGAATAAAAAGTAGGATTAATGAACTGGGAGTCTGCAGGAATATGTCTCTTCTCTCTCTGATCCAAGACTACAAGTCCATAAATTCTCCTGAAATTTCGATAGAGAACTCCCAGGGTTTTAGGAAGAAAAGAGGCACGGAGTATTAAGGAGATTTCCACCTGAATAATCGATCTGAAATTTGAGGAGTGGTCAGAAGGAGCTATACCTGAAAAATTTAGGAAAAATGTTACTACTGTTAGGAATGCTAGCACATCTGTATATAGCTTTGTCCTTCAGTGCTCTACATTTTCACATTATAATTCGGCATCTGTATACTCTGCTGGGTGCTCACCACACACAGTCTAGTTTCCTTCCACTGCCGTGTACTTGACCCCCTTTACCCTATTCGCCCTCCTCCCATCTGCCTTTCCCTGTGGTAACCACCGTTCCATCATCTGTACCCATGAGTCAGCTTTCGTTTGTTTTGTTTGTTCATCTTTTGTTGTTGTTTTTTCATATCCCCCATATGAGTGGAGTCATACAGTTTTGTCCTTTTCCATCTGACTTCTTTCATTTGGTGTAATACCCTCGATTCATCCATGTTGTAGTAAATGGCAGTATTTTGTCTTTGAATGGCTACGTGGTATGCCACTGTGTGTTCACATCTTCTTTTTCTATTCGTCCACTGAGGGAGACTTAGATTGTTTCCATATCCTGACTATTGTACGTAATGCTGCAATGAACATAGGGGTACACGGGTCTTTTTGAATTAGTGTTTTTGTATTCTTTGGATAAATATCCAGAAGAGGAATTGCTGGATCATATGGTGGCTCTATCCTTAATTTTTTAAGGAACCTACGTACTGTTTTCCATAGTGTCTGCGCCAATTCACAATCCCACCAACAGTGCATGAGGGCTCTCTTCCCCCCAGCCTTTCCAACACTTGTTATTTCTTCCTGTCTTTTAATAATAGCTATTCTAACAGGTGTGAGATTATCTCATTTAATTCTTACAATAATACTGTGAGTCACTTATGCCATTTTCCCCACTGAATAGATGACAAGATTAAGACAGGCCACGTAACCTGTTTAAGATTATACAGACAGAAAAAAACACCTAGAACAGGATTAGAACTCAGCACCTCTAACTCTAAATCTTTTATCATAGAGATTAGAGCCCATTTCTCTTGAAACAGTCTAAGTAGTAAAGTATTTTTTTTCTCATAGTGCAGAGGAAAAAAATTTTCATGCAAAATTTGTGGGCTCCTACTATCCTACCTATAATTTAATAAAACAACTTAAGGTACTTAGATTATATTCAATGGATGTAATCTTTTTCTGTCATAAACATCTAACAAGTTGCCTTTATGTAAAGTTAAAAATGTCTTTATTTCAGTCCTCACTTCTTTGAGTAGAGGCTATTGCTCCAGATATTTAGGGCAATTTGACAGCAGGAATTAAAGGTCTTGAAAACAAGCATACCATTTGGGAACGTCTATCAAAGATGTAAATGTGCATTGCAATTCCTCTTCTAGAAATTCATGCTAAAGGAATCAGGACAACTGCACAAAAATGTAATTAACAGGATATTCCCGACAGTGTTGTTTATAGTAATAAATTACAGGTTGTCTACTTTCTTCTCTACTTTGTTTTTATTTGTTTTGCCATGGGCCGATGTTTCTTTTAAAATCAGAAAACCAAAGCAATATTTAATAAAGAGAATGAGAGGAAAAATAAATTCTGACACAGCAAATCTATTTTTTCTAAAGATTCAGAGGAGTGTTTTAAAATATGTGCATCGAAGAGGTATACGCATTACTTTATAATAGAGAAAAAAGGGGTAAGCCGGAATTCTTTCTATCATCACAATATCTAACAATATGATATCTTCATAAGATTGACCACTACACAGTTATTTTAACTGTTCATACTTGCTTTTATTACTGAATAAAGAAAGGTCATTATAAAACAGGATGTATGTAGTATTACCTCACTGTGCATACGCACATCACTAGGTATGCATGTGTCTGAAAAGGAAAGAGCGTTAGAAGGCTATGCCTAGACTGGAATTAGCCCTGGTGAACAGGATAACATACAGCTGTTAGGCAAGGGTTCTGACACCAGACTGCCTGAGTTTAAATCCTGATTGTGGCATTTTCTAGAAATCTTATGCATTTCAAGCTTGTTTGTGCTTCACTTTTCTCATTTGTAATGAGAAAAACAATAGTGCCTGCCTTGTAGGGCCAGTATGAGGTATAAACATGCAAAGCCCCTATTTAGCAGAGTACCTGGCACATGGTGAAGGCCACATGCCTGCTTTTGTCATTATCATTGTCCTTGATGCTAGGGTCATCCATGGCTTGTTTATTTGTTTGTTTTTAACCTGTCTCTTCCAAGTTTTCTACAGTTGCTGGAGGATTACTTATGTAATATTTGAAAATAACTGATAGCAAAGACTCGAATGGTTTTTTTGTATACCTACGTTCATAGCAGCGTATTTCACAAATGCCAAAAGGTGGAAGCAACCCAAACGTCTGACAGACGAATGAACAAACTGGTACATACCATGGAATGTTCATTCCGTCTTAAAAAGGAAGCAAATCCTGATACAGGCTACCACATGCACACACCTTGAAAACATTATGCCAGATAAAATAAGCCAGACACAAACTAACAATGTTGAATGATTCCACTTACATGAGGCACCTTCAGTGGTCAAATTCACAGAGGCAGCAAGTAGAATGCTGGTTGCCCAGGCCTGGAGGACAGGGCAACGGGAAGTAAGTGTTTGTTGCACACAGAGTTCCAGCTCGGGAAGCTGAAAAGAGTTCTGGAAATGGGTGGTGGTGGTGGTGGTGGTTGTACAACAGTGTGAATGTACTTAATGCTACTGATCGATACACTTAAAATGGTTAAAGCAGTAAATTTTGTTATGTGTATTACCACAATTTTAAAAAACAACATAGCTGGGACAAGCTTTATGCTTATGGACAAAAGAATTCTGAGGTTATTCACTCAGGCCTTAGCTCTCGTGAAGGGACAAAGCAGCAATTTAGAGCATGCCCTCTCTCTAATTAGAGAGAGGGGGCCAAATAGTGATAGGGCTCCCCTCCCCCCCCGCAGAGTCTCCTCATCTCCCCTCTTGCTCAAAGTACCCCCTGACCCACTTCAGCTTTTCTCTTTCCCTAGCGTCCCCTGGCACTGAGATAAGGACTAAGCTGGGAACTTACCCCATTCGGCAATCTTTGTCCTATGGAAAAGAATGAAATTTTAAAGGTAACCTTAGAGACTGACCTACAGAATCGAACAGAACATCATTTATCTACGCAAAACTTTCTCTTAGCTGGTCTAACAA
This sequence comes from Mormoops blainvillei, assembly GCA_004026545.1. Lineage (NCBI taxonomy): Eukaryota > Metazoa > Chordata > Mammalia > Chiroptera > Mormoopidae > Mormoops > Mormoops blainvillei. Next base: position 4,494 of record PVJD01012607.1, on the reverse strand, counting down.
ACGCTCAAGACTGTGTCCCCAAGGACCAGATTAGCCTCCCTGTCTCTTTATTCCCTCTGTGGGAAGTACATCTTCCAAAAAAGAACTCATTCTTTCTAGATTAAGTATGATCTGTTCTTCCTCCTTTTAAAGTGCTTTGTTGAGGCCACAAACTCAAATATCGAAAGGGATCAGGCAGAGGCAAGGCGGGTGTAAGACCGCAATAGGGAGCTGGCGGGGACTGAGGCAAAGTGAAGCGTTCCTAGCTGCCGAAAGGGGAAGCTCCTACTAACCTTAGCCCATTGTTCCCATGTAGTAATGCATGTTCAGTGCTACCACTTTGCATGTGCCAAAAGAGGTATGAAACTCAGATTTTGACGTGAATTGCCCAAAGAAAATACAGGTATTTTTTGTTGGTAATTGGTTGGTTTAAAAACAAAGAAAATGCTGTGTGAGCCAAACGAAGCACTTCTGCATGGGGCTTCCTTTCATGACATCTGATTCAGGGGTCAGTCCGCAGGCAATAAACTCCTAACAAATGAGGCCCACCAGTGAACCCCTCGATGAACAGCAGAACACTATGGACAGGGAGGCTGCTTTTCGTAACTTGAAGATTTCCCTTTCTGGCTGGACATTCTCCATTTGCCCCTCCAGATCCACACTCTCCCCTCCTTCCCCTGCTCTGTACCTCAGGATTCTACCCTCCTCAAACTACATTTCTTGGTTCCCTGCCCTTGGGGTTCACTGGGGTCATCCAACGAGATGACCTGCCGGAAACTAAGGGGAGGGGAGAGAGAGACGCTGGGACCTTAACCCCCTTGGCTCCTGCCCCGCCAGGCTGCTCCGGCAGGTGACTGCAATATTCCCCCAAAGGCCACAGCTCCCGTCAGGTGGCCCTTTCCTATAGCCAGACCTCCTACAAGGTTCCGGTTCTCCCTTTCCTTGTCTCTTTAAGACTAAGGAGTGGAATGGCTTTCTGATGCTAACTCTAGGATGCGTTGCCAAGTCTTGTCAATTTCCCTCACCCCTGCCTACCTCCGTCTCTGTTAGCAGTCCTTCTATTTCCTCCATTACGCCATCTCTTTCCTGCCAGGACCTGACTGATACGTCTTCCCACATCACATGCCATGATCCCGATATGATACCAAAAGGACAAGGTCAAGATCCCTCCCTTCCAGGCCTGGGAGTTTAATTCCAGAGGAAAGAGACCCACTAGGTGAGGCTACCTGAAGCCTATCTTTTCTAGGTTGAAAAGATACTATTTCTTGCATGTCACATGAATACTAATTTCTAAATGACAGCTGTGAAGGACTAAAATCCTTAAGATTCCCAGTCTCACTCTGGAACCGTTAACATGGAGGGTATAAACGGTGTCCTCCACTTAAAATACAATTTGGAAATCACGTATGCTCCGTGGGGCAAAGATCTTTTTCTTATACTTTCCTGAAATGTCTACATAAGACAGTTAACAATGTTTTAACAATTTGGAATGAGATATGTCATTAAAATGTCATATTGAAGCTTTTCCTCCCATTTAACCCCATTAAACACTTTTAGGTGCCCTGCTTAATCCAATTATCTAAATATCCAATTATCGGACACTAAAAGTCTACATTAAGAGGGACATTACACTATCCCTGTTCTCCTCTTAAGACTGTTCTTGACTCCTTGTATTGTAGTTAAACATGTAAAGATTTTAGTCACCATCACTATATTTTTTAGATTATGTAGTCATTGATTCAACAAAAGTAAATCTATGTATCTATATCTCTGTAAATATTTAGCACCAAATATGTACCCATTTTGACTCTGGAGCTAAGACGATGTGAGGACCCTGAGATCAAGCAACTCAGTGTCTGTGCTATTGTGTACTTGTAAGCCAATGAGATTAATGCTTCAGTGGGGATGTGCTCACATGTGAGAAGCACATCAATGAGGGATCTGCTAAGTCTACAGTGCTAAAAAGGTGACCTTTGTATTGGGACATGAAGGATGAGAGACATGTTGTCAGATGGAAGAGAGGAAGGTATACCAGACAGATGGGAAAGCATGTGCAAAATACCAAGGAGAGACCGCGGCCAGGTTTACAAGTTTGTGTCTTTAATAGCGAGTATAGCTCATGCCACAGAGTAGGTGTTTTTAATGAACAGAGTGGGTTTCACATGCAAAAATTCTACTGTCTTCATTATTTAAACACCTGTTAGAGTAAGCAATACAATTAATCACTCATGGTTAGCCCTAAACTGGAAATATACCTTGTAAAATGCATTATTTGTAGTGTTCCCAAAATTAAAAGAAAAAAATCCTCATGTTAGCAATGCACACTCCTGTCACTTAAATTCCACTGCAAAAATTAAGCTCCAACAAGTTTCTGATATGTTAGTATGGCTGAGACTTGTTTAATATTTTAAATTCATTCATGATTTAGTCATCTTGTCATACGACTATTTTAATGTGTTCCCAAGGGGAAAAGTACAACCACCAATTAAATCTGATTCAGCGATAGAAATCTAACCTCTGAATAACACAGATTTGGGCTCTTACTCCTTCCTTTCCTTAAGCTTTCCCTTCTGCTACAGTTTTCTAAACCTAACCTGTTCTGTCCTGTTACCAGGGCATATCATTTTACCTTTAACCAGGAGAAACTGTATGTGGCCTTTCTACTTCAACAGTCTGAAGCTCACTGATTACACAAGCATTTTAAAAGGTACGATTTTTGTTCTGTACATTATGCGGATACCATATGCTAAGATGGGCACAGAGAGAATGAACAGGAGCATACACAGCATTGCCAACAGTGGTCACCTAGTGGGGAGGGTGTGGGTTACAGGAGACTTCCGCTTTCCATGTCATGAGTCTCTATTATAAATCTCAGAAAATCTTTTTTTTTTTTTTACAGCAACCATATTTTACTTTTTAAGAGAAGAAACAAAGACATATTCTTAGAGTAGGTAGGCACATGAGTCATCTTCCTGTATAGGATCTGGTCTAGAAATTTCAGCAGACACTGCAGAAGAAATCCTGACAGAACCAGAGCAGCAGTAAGCCTTACTCCATTTCCACAGGGATCGAGTAAGCCCACTGCCCGTCTGCATCCCCCCCACTCGCTCGTCCTCCCATGGCTCACAGGGGGCCAGGTCGAAGGAAGCCATCTCTCTCTATTGCCTGAGATGCCTCTTTCAAAGAGAAGCTGCATGCTGGGCCTCTTTCACTTACAGATGCTGGGTTTTATTTTTCAACACCAAATTTATTAGCTAAAATGTAAACTTAAATCAGCTGGAGAAAAAAACACCTACAGATTGGTGGTTCAAGTGGACCTTAGTTTAGACAGTCACTATTCAGCCTTTAAGAAGACGCCATTTTTCAATCAAAATTAAGCATTTGTAAAATAGTTTTATTGGGCAAACATTATAGTTTACCAGATGTTGTTTCTCCTGAAACCATTTTCTCTTTTTTTCTTGTACTTGTCCCTTAAATTATCTATAGAGTAAACACCATCCTCTTACATTGACAGTTTCCAGGGGTTGGTTATTTTCTCAAAAACATGAATAGAAAAGTATGACTTGTTATTGTAACTTACTTGAGACCTGTTCTGACTAACACAAGAAATACATGATAAACGGAGAAAACAAAACCAGTCTCAGATATGAAGTACAATAAAAATACCAGAATATAAAAGTAATAATCAGGATGACTTAATCATGAAGAAATTAATTAGGTTCTCCAGGAAGCAAGAATAATAATTATGACCAGAAGGACAAAAACATAAGTATCTATAATTATAGAAAACTAGAAATCATCTAAATTTTCAATAACATGAAAAATGGCTACATAAATTATGTAACATCCAAAGAAGAGAACAGTATGCATCCACAAGCCACATATTCAGAATGGCAGAAGACTGATAATTATTAAAGTTAAATGTTGAGTATCTAGGAGTTTATTATATTATTCTATTTTTTGTATGTCTAAAACTCTTCATAAAACATGTTTTACATAAATATGTTTCCTAAAACTATTTAGCAACACAGGAAAATGCGCATCGTAACGTTACGTGAAACGTGGAGGGAGGGCGAAGTCCGAACTGGAAGAAGTGCACGATTCTGATTTTCTTAGCAACACACATATACACACAGAAGGCAGCGTAGAAGGAAACGCTTTAAAAAGATAAACGTGAGTGGCTCTGGGCGGTAGATCAATGATAGTTATTATTTTCTTCTTTTACTCTTCTGTATCTAACGATGTCTTCACAATGAATACATTTTACTTTTGTAATCAGCAACAGGATAGACAGGAAAGGGTTCCTATTTGGGAAGGGAAAGAAGACAGCTGAGCTGGCTATACATAAAGCATTCCCAGTCACTGCACGGGGGGAAGAAGACTAAATCAAGGTGAGCATCTGAAAGGAGCTTACAAGCTATTGGAGGAGGTAGCTTTAACACAAAAAGACCTAATGCTACCAAACTGTACACAAGGGTTGAATGAGGATTTCTTACAAGTGCCACAGTAGTTGGA
>PVJD01012606.1:0-38753 GCA_004026545.1 Mormoops blainvillei | reverse complement strand
ACCCACCGTTCCTCCCTGAAGAATTTACTGAGCCAACAGAAAAGAGTTCAGGAAGAGATGCTCACATATATGGTTACCCGGTTTATAATAAAGGTGCATCTTCATGAAGGAAAGGTGGTCTATGCATACTGCAGGGCCACACTGGATGTCCACATGGAAGCTAATGGTGACCCCAACCTCATACCTTACATAAAAGTCAGTCCCAGATGGACTGTAGATCTAAATGTGCAAGTAAAACAATGAAGTTTCTAGATAACATAAGAGAATATTCTCATAGCCTTAGGATAAGCAAAAAAAATTTAACAGGATACAAAAAACACTAATCGTAAAGGAAATATTAACAAATTAGACTTCATTAAAATTAAGAATTTAATCACAATTTAAAAATTAAAAATAATGTAGGAAATAGAACTCAACAGGAAATAATTCCTATGATTCAGTCTTTTATCATTAACATCTGTAAGACTGTAATTAACTTTTTCAAGAAAAAATGAGAATTTCTGTTCAACAAAGACACCATAAAGAAAGTCAGAAAGCAAACCTAACAAATCCATGTCCAGAATGTATAAAGAACTCCTGTAACTCAAAGAGAAAAATATCAGCAGCGCAACTGAATAATGGCAGGAGACTTTAACAAACACTTCACAAAAAAAAGGATGTCCAAATGGCCAGTATACGTAAGAAAAATGTTCAACACAAAAAAGTACAGAAATGCATATTAAAATCACAGATATACCACTACACACCCAACAGAACAGTTTAAAATTAAAAAAAAAAGAAAAAAAGATAATGCCAAGTCTTGACAAGACTGTGGAGTGACTAGAACTCTCCTATGTCGCTTCTAGGAATAAAAATTGATACAAGTACATTGGGGGGGAAAATTGGCAGGATTTTTTTTAAGTTGACCACATATATAACCTTAAAATCAAGCACTTCTATACTAAACAAAGATGGGTTTGTTCATACGTGTTCCAAAATACAAGAATGTTCATCTCAACGTTATTCCATACAGCCCCTCAACTGGAAACAAACTAACTATACGTCAGCTGTAGAATGGATACATACATTGACTGGTAGTCGTACGATGGAACATAGACAGTAATGAGAACATCACAGAAAGGGGCTGTGCAGCAGGAGGAGAAGTTCTGGAATGATCTATCCACCCTCAGGCTGTTGCCTGAAATTTCATGCCCAGAAAATAATGGAAACAGAGAGAGGCTAACAGAGCTGAGAATGCTAAAAGACAGACCACCCAGGAAGGGGTGAGATGGAGTGAGAAGAGACCCATGAGTTGTCTTGGGATGGCTTTCCTCCTGCCAAACAGCAACGCTCTGGATCTGTGAGGTTTGTCGCCTGAAAATCCTGAGAAGCCACCTTCAGTCTCCTCACAATCTTGGACATGTGCACCTCCAGGGAATCTGGCAAACCTCTGTGTGGAGCTTGTCAAAACTAGGAGGAAAAGAGGCATGAATGGGAGGGGAGTGTATGTATGACTGTGTGTCTATGTGTCTGCTACTATGTCATTAACATCCAAATACTAACTAACATTAATGAGTGAGACAAGAAGCCAGGAGACAGAGAGTGTGGGGGTACCTGGGCCACAGAAACAGCAGAAATGAGCTTGTCTGCCTACCTGGGTATGTGACCCTCCTGGTGGTTCTTGGTGATGGCAAGACCACCAACTCATGAGAGGGACAGTGACAGGGGCACACATTACTGCTTGTCCTTTCAACTTGATCCGAGCCATGGTAATATTGTACCCAGAGCCAGAGTAGTAGAACAGTTGAAAGTTCATCACTGTGAGTTCAAATCCTGACCCTGCCGCTCACCAGGCGAGGAGGCTCGGGCAAATTACTCAAGTCCTCTGTGCCTCCGTTTCCTCAACTATGAATCAGAGAGCGCCTCCCTCCCCCAGCCCGGGCAGTAGTGCACATTAAATGGGACCATATAGGTTAACACAGAGCAGGCATCCGAAAAGAACAGCTCACGTTGACACAGGTTTTCCATGTGCCAGGCATTCTCTCTTTCACGCATATCATTTCATTTAATTGGTGCCACTTATGGCTCTCGAACCCACTTCTCTGTCAGAGGTTAGGTAATGCGATAATCGCGTACAATGTGTTTATCTCATCATTTTCGTCATATAGCTGGAGGCGGGGTTGAATTTCAGAGCGCAGCCTCTGAGCCACTGCCCTATATTGTTGCCTTCAATATGTGGGAGCTATTATTTCATTATAAATCACGGTGGGTTTTCATTTCCATCAATGTGAATAATTATCAGCCTGTGTGATTTGGGCACCAGTTGAGAGCTTGACGGGAAGACCAGCCCCCTGACACAACAGAGAGAGGGACGCGGGCAGGTGGTCCTTCCTCTGCAGGCACAGGCAGAGCCAAGGATCCTTTACTACTCCAGGGACCCCTCTCCCACTCCCCCTGAATTAACTCCTCTTCCCACACAACCGAGCCATCTTCACCCTCTCCCATTGGCAGGTGGCCAGTTTCCAGAGGTTAAGTCATCCCGGCCGCACCCTCAGCCCCACGTTAGAAATTTGGGTGTCCTTTTGGATACAGATGATCATTTCTGATTCCTCAGGGGCCATGAATAAACTCTTGTAATTCTGAGATCGTAACCTCTTTTAAAAATATAATACACAGACACACATGCACTCACACAAGCATGGCTAGATACTTAACGATGACTGTTGCCAAGATTCTAGTTTTTGCTTTAGTCATCTCCCAGCTGAACTGCGGTAATTTGCTCTTGGCTGGCTCTCCATCTATCAGATCATTTGTTCACTTCAAAATTTGGCCTCACATTTAGCATCAACCCTTCCCGGGCCTCTCAGCTACCACTGCCCGCTTACCTGTCGGGCTTAGAGGTGGCCCCCAGGGGTTGTCCCAATTTGAAGGACTTCTCATATTAGTCCCCTGGAAATATGGCTCAACCAGCCTAGTTTAATATTCCCCATACCCTGATATCACTAAATTATTGGTGATGTCAACTGGTCACCCAGAGCAGTTTTTCCATAGTCAAGTCTTCCAACCTCCTACCTCCCCCCTTCCCCATAGAAACATCAGGCATGCTCGCTCCGCCTTCACGGGAGACACTCTGTGTGTTCAAATCCCCTTGGCCTGCCTGTTACTTCGGCAATCATTTAAGCCTGAAAGCAAGATCCATGGCTGAAAATATTGCTTAACAAAGCAATAAATCATGTCATCTTCCATCAGCCCCCTGATCCCACACCTCACGCTGCTGGCCCCCTCTGCAGACTCGTGGATCCCATCTGTGAGGCATGCTCCAAGGCAGGAGCAAGGGAATTATGTCTTTTGCCTTGTTTTACCAAAGGAACGTTTGCCTTCACGGAGCCCACACTTTCCTGTGTGCGCTTAGCATGCACTCCTGCCTCATTTCCTGTGACCAAATGTAAACAGCTAACCAGAGAACTACAGGGTGTCTTAGTTTGCTGGAGTTGCCGTCACAAGCTGCCACAAACTTGGTGGCTTAAAATAATAGAAATTTATTTTCTCACAGTTCTGGGAGCCAGAAGTCCAAAATCAAGGTGTTGACAGGGTCAGACCTCCTCCAAAGGCTCCTTCGTTGCTTCTTCCGTGGCTGGTGGTGCCTAGCGTCGCTTGGCTTGTCGTTGCGTCACTCCAGTCTCTGCCTCTGTCTTGACATGGTTCCTTCCCTCGCTGTCTCTATGGGCTCTCCGCTTCTCATAAAGACACCACTCCTTGGATTCGCTTCTCGTGATAAACCCGGGATGATTTGCCCTCGAGATCCTTAACTAATTCTACCTGTGAAAACCGTATTCCCAAAGAAGGTCATATTCTAAGTAGACACAAATCTGGGGGGAGGGAGATACTATTCAACCCACAAGACAGGATGTGGGAGGATCTGGTGCTTCCCCCGCAAGAGTCCAACCTTCGAATGCCTTGCCCTGCATGCCTGTCCCATCCTTCTAACAGGCAGCTGCATAATTTTTCTTTGGTTGGTTGTAAAATATTGCTTAAACTACTGGGGATGTTTCGTTAAGTTTCAACTAATGCTAAAGGAGAAGCTGCTTGTCAGCCTCCCGATCTGTGAAATGGGACCAGCAATGCCACTTTTGAAGATCATTGTGAAGGGTCATTGAGCAAACCAAGGGGAAGCACCCGCACCAAGTGCTGGCCCGTGGGAGGTGCTCCCGCTGTGGTAGATCAGCCCCCAGCCTCAAGTTCTCGGGCCCAGTATTCCCAACAAATTGAATTCACCTCTGAACAGAAGGCACGTTCGAGCAGGAACACCAGGTGTTGACTGTATTTTACCTGTAAGGTGAGGAAGAGGCAGGAAACAATAGGCTATCAGACTCTTTCACTTCATCAGCTCCTCCAAGCCCTGCCATGGCTGTTTCCCCGCTTGTCCCATCCTCTCCTGGCCCTGGCAGGTGGCAAGAGTATTATGTCCATTCTGCAGATAAAAAAACAAAACAAAACTGAGGCATGGGGGAGTTAGGGGTAAGTGGCTTGCCCAATGTGTATGTTAAAATCTTGGGGATCTAGTCTCAAGCCAAGAGTCTCGGTGGGAGGCTTGCAGTTGGTTCTGAGCTCTGGATTGGGGTTCTGGTTATCAGAGGTGCCCTGAGAGGGATGAATCGGAGAATCAGTGAGAAGTTTCAGAGTTGGATTCCTTCTACGGAGTTTTGTTTGTAAAGACCAAGTGAACCCCGAGGCTTAGGCTGTGTCTGATAACGTCAAAGCAGCAAACTGAAACATGGAAAATGAAGAAGTTAAACCACTTACTTGCTTTCATGAAGATTTTTTGGAAAAGATGTGAATTCTATCTATTCTTTCTTTTTTTTAATTTAGTCACTTCTGTTTATACATAGAGACACATGGAATTGGAGTTGGAGGGCGGTAACCAAGCTTTAAAAATAGCACCCTACCCAGCAGAGAAATGTGATCTTTGGGGTCCCTGAATCCAGAAAAACCCTAGACAATCCTCTCACTCTCAAGACACTGAAAGTACCTGGTTTGGAGATTTTTACTATAAGCATTTTAAGTCAAGGGAGTTTTCTGGTGAATAAGGAGTCCATTTCTTACCATCTCCAGCTCGACCTCTTTCAGCTTCTTCAGAATGAACAAGACCCCAAGGAACTCAGAAAATCCCGGCAAGGGGGTATGCGGGGGGTCAAAGTTCAACCTCCCAGCACTTTATTTTCAATCCAGAACTCAATGACGCCAACAACGCCAAAAAAGCAACCAACTCCCCCCACCCACCCATTGTGCATACTTGTTTTTGCATCATTTCTGTGGCTGCTCGGTACGTGCAAGGAGAAACAGGGGCATGTGAATCAGCACCACGGTTGAATGAGGAGCATATTTCTTCCCCCCTCTCTCAGTCCATACCCTTCCTTCCCCTTCTCACCAGAGCAACAATTTCCTCTGGCACTTGAGACAGACATATGTTATTTTCAGTCCCACAACTTTCTAGTCCTCTGTATCACCGCACACATGGCCCAGGCTTTGCAAATATAAATACATGTGGGTGTCTGCATTCCAACCACTGGACTCTTGCCACTTTTTTTTCTCATGCAATGTAACTCCAGTGGATTGTCATTACAGCGAAGCGGCATGACGACGTTGTCCGACAAAGTCAACGTTTTTCAAGCCCAGACCTCCATCCCACCCCAAAACTTCCTCCCCCATTCCCAAAATCGATAAACATTCAAACTGGGCCCAGTGGACAAAATCTTATAATGCCCTGTTATTATTCTCACCTGATTGTAAAAGAGCCCAAAAATAAATACTAGAACTGGGCTTTGCAAAGACAGAACTTCCCCAACAGTACTGATTGCAGCACAATAAACACCCATGACAAGCTTCTACTCTGTGGACACTCTGACAGTAAATAAAAGATTATTTGCCAACTGAAAGGTGCTGAACCAGTTGAGGCTCTTTCAGGCAGCTCTTCTAGGTTGGGTGCCAAGTATAGAAAGGGAGTCCTTTTAAATAATGCCCACCTCCCTCCAGGTACTGTCAGCTAGTATGTGCCGTGGGCAGAGGCCGGGCAGAGGCCCATGATGTTGGATTTTTCTCCTAGATCCTGAGAATTTGCAGATGCCCTGGCTCACAGGAGATGAAGGAGAGAAGGGTTGATGATCAAAGCAGCAACTTTCATTTAATGTGCATTTCCTATATGCCATGCCCCTTATCGCATTTTAGTTTCATAAATAATTATCCCCATTTAACAGACCGGGAAACTGAGACAAAGACCACTGAAGCCTTTTGCCAAGATCTTATCCCTGTGAGTCCAAGATGGTGCCTCTACTTGTTGATGCCCCACAAAGTATTTGAACCTATCAGGTGCTTGGCTGTGACGACTGTGGGGCCCACTGGGCCACTCACTGTTCAGGGTGGAGTGAGGGACCTCAGCACCTCTCAGCAATTTGGCAACGTCCCCATTGACCATACAAAGCACAGCAGCAGTGGGGGTGGGGGACATTTGCGGAGGAACAACAAAGTTGAACCATCAGCATGTAATTTCCTGGGCTGCGTCTTTCCCATGCTGACCTCTGTCCATCTGAGTGATTGTCCAATCCAATGCTTCTGAAGCCCTTTTAACTCGCCTGTCCTCTGGGCGCGATACTATCTGGAGGGGAAACATCCATTTGACACCCTGTGAGACGTAATGGATGAGTCAGGAGGCAAGCTTGGAGACGTTTCTCAGCAGCCCCCACCCACCCCGTCTCCACCGTGTAGGTCGTGGGGAGCCATTTGAGTCTGTAACCTGACACTTTGTTTTACGAATGAACTAATTTTCCATAAGCACCTTCAAGCTGGGAAACATCCCAGAAGTGGACTAACCTTTAACATTAGGTGTAATTAAGGATTAGCCACATCACATGACCCGTGAAGCACCAGAGACCAGAGATAATAAGCCCCTGCACTGTGGGCTGATTTCCATTTTGAGGTCCCCACAGGCAGCGCCAGCCTGGGGACCTGGAAGGCCCTACGGTGAATGGGTAACATGCAGGGCTCAAGGTGGGGCCTGAGCACCCATGGCACATGGCCCTCCCTTCCAACGCCCAGAGCAGGCGAGCTGGACAGAGCTGCACTGTTGAGTGGGGACGTCTGCCAGCTTTTCTCACGCTGTGGTCTCTGGCCTCCGAGAATAAAAGCCCAGTCCTTGGACAGAGTTCCTGTGGCCCAAGTCCGTGCACAGCTCTTCACATATAATGTCCCTGTGAGGTCACAACAAATTGCTGTCCCCATTTTATACATGTGAATACAGGGGCTCACGGTTTCAGTGATTGCCCGAGGTCCCCAACTAGTAAGTGACTGAACCAGAACATGCACTGGCCCCAGGGCCCATGCGTTCCATTATGACACCTTAGAACTTCCCAAGTCGCCTTCCTGAACCCAGCTGGGAGTCTGTGTAGGCAGGCATGCTGCTGCTCTTTAACCATAAGATCAAGAACGATCTCTTTCATCCTCGGTGCACAGTTAGCGTAAAACTGGTGGCAGGGCTGGGGGAGAAGGGGAGGGTGGCGCCGAACCTCCAAGAGGCTCCCGTCCAGCTCCAGGGTCTTTCCTGGCCAGCTGCAGCCCCCTTCCCTACCTTAGGAAAGGCCCAGTGTGCTGAGCGGTGGGCTCATCAGATCCCACCCCTGCACCCCTGCCCTCCCCCTGGGTGAGTTAAAATATAGGACAGTACAGTAGCTCCTCAAAAAATTCAACGCTTCTAAGTGGATCCCAAAAGAATTGAAAGGAGGGACACCAACAGCTATTTGGACATCATATTCATAGCAGCATTACTCACAACAATCAAAAGGTGGAAACAGCCCAAATGTCCCTGGATGGATGAATGGATAAACAGAATGTGGCCTATACAAACAATGGAATGCTATTCAGCCTTAGAACAAACTACAAACTCTGACACATGCTACAAACGTGGATGAACCGTAAATACTTTATGCTTAATGTAATAAGCTAGACACAAAAGGACAACTATTTTGTGATTCCACATATACGAGTTACTTAGTATAGGCAAATTCATAGAAACGGGAAGTATTAGAGGTTAGCGAGGCCTGGGCAGAGGCGGTGGGGGGCTATTGTTCCTTGGAACGGGAATGATGAAAACGTTCGGGAGACGGGTAGAGGTAATGGGTGCTTGGCAGTGTAAATGTACTTAACGCCACTGGACTGTACACTTAAAAATGGTTCAAGTGGTAAATTATATGTTGCATGTATTTTAGCACAGCTGAAACAAACAAGGGGTAACTACCTCTGTCGATCCACCTGGTGGAGTTGCTATGCGCTGGATACAAGTTCAGAGGCAGGAGGCCTGGAGCCTGGAAGCTGACCGCCTGGCACTCACCCCGCTGTGTGCCCCCACACTGCAGGACAGCCTCTCTGGGCCCAGCTTTGCCCAAAGGCCAGAAGGCCTTCCAGAGATCGAGAAGGCGCTGGCTACTTACATTTGAGTAAATGGCTGGGGAGAATTAAACTGACCCAGGAGGGCAGGGTACGAGATTGTGAACCCCTACGAAGTGTCAAACACTCTGCTAGGCACACACACAACATGCCCAGCAAGGCAGTGACCTCACAGCAACATCTCAAGCAGGAACCGTGGTGCCCTTCGCAGACAAGGTTCGTTAACTAATGATATAGTGGAGATTCTCACAGAGGCCCTGTGTGTATCCAGATCTCATGTGATTCTTTCAACAAGCCAGTATCCCAGGAGAAGAGAGACATGAATCCCAACCAAATACAAACATAAAAATAAAATAAAACCGGGGGCAGCCCTGACCAGTGTGGCTCAGTGGGTTGGGCATTGACCCACAAAGCAAAAGGTCACCAGTTGGATTCCTGGTCAGGGCACATGCCTGAGTTGCCAGTTCAGTTCCCAGTTGCAGCGCGTACAAGAGGCAATCAATCGATGTTTCTCTCCCTCTCTCTCTCCCTCCCTTCCCCTCTCTCTAAAAATAAATAAATAAAATCTTTTTTTTTAAATATAAATCAATAAATACAGAGGGCTTGTCATCACGTAATGAACTGTCTGTCCTTTCCTGCCCATGGTTCAGCGTTTTGACCCAGGTCTGGATACACACAGACGTCAGGACAGAAATGATCCCCCTTCCAGCAGTCCCTGGTCACACATTCCCAGTGGCCACAGGTGTGACCTCAGAATTGTTACTCCTGTTCCAACTACAGAACAGAAGAAGCATAGTCTGGGTTCAAAGCTACTTTATGTTCCAACCAAAGAGACCAAATGGGGCCAAAACCACCTGAGAAACACATTCAGCACCCTGGGCACTCCTTCACATTGCTCTCCATTGCCACGGCACTCGACTCAGATGCCAACGGGCTGGGTGGTCTGGGGCAAGCCCCGGGCTCCCACGGTCCTTGTGGGAGCACTAAAGAGGTGGGCCCCAGGATCTGAAGATCCCCCCTATCCCCAGTGTTCCCAAGAGAAGAAAGTCACCTGTCTGGATGAAAATGTAAGCCTCCTTCCCCCCACCCCCCAGACCTTTCCTCTTCAAGTCCTCGTGCTTCTGAGCCCCTGGCTGGGGGAATTTCACAGATGTGGGGGACCTGCTCTGCCAGCACACCCACCTCATACACCCAGCACCCTGGTCCTGTGAGGGGACCACATGTGAGTTTTCATGTCCATTGTGTGGGCCCTGGGGAGAGGGATGTGACCTTCTTCTTTGCCCAGAGTACTTGATGGTTAATGATCCCTGGGCACACTTCCCCCACCCTGTCTCCGGAGACATTTCCAGAGTTGTTTTATGAGCAAGGCTGGGGAAATCTATTAATGAGTGCGGTAATTGTTACCTTTGGGCACCAAAGGTTGATTTACAATGGTTAATGCCTCAGATTCCAAAGGCATAAATTTCAGCTTTTCTACCATTTTGTCTGGAGCAAAACAAGACGAAGGGAGATTACGTATCCAGGGCTACAGATGTTTGGCCGCACAGAACATTTTTCTAAGATGGAGACTGGGGGTTGGGGAGTTTAAATGAATTGACAATTTAGCATTGCCAATGCTTATTAAGCCACATGCACCTATATCAGTGTAAAAGCATTTGGTGGATGTCTGTGGATGTTTCTGGGGAGAAAGGAGTGTAAGACAGGACAATGAGGCTGGTCAGCAGGTCAGCTTCCACCAGCCCCGAGCTCTGTCCTGACTGGGTTGAGCACTTGGTCAAGGAGGTGGTGACATGGCTTCCAAAGCCGCCTCTTTACCCTCAGGAAGTGGCTGTGTATCTGGGTGGCTCGGCCAAGTTCTTGGAATCCACTGGGGAGAAAAGACTGAACGACCAAGAAGTGATCTCGTTTGGAGGATGATCGGGTGTCTGCCAGAGGCATGGAGGATGACCCCATTTTCCTTCTAAATAAGGATGTGGGGGAGTTGGAAACTCAAAAGAAAATTCAGTTTTTGGGATTCATCCAGTTGGAGTTTCCAGAAACTCCTGTAAGGGCTATAAAGCCATAGTAATTTATTCCCAAAGGGAAAGAAGAAAAGCAGCTACAGTTCAGGCAGAAAAACACAGCCCCACCCTCACCCCTCGCCTGATAGAACGATTGGAAGCTATCTTTCCACCTTGGCTGACAGATGGCCCATCCCGGGCTTGTAGGTGGCCTTGGCATCAGGCAGGTATCAAACAGCCCTGGTCCTGGCCCAAATCTGCCATTCCGGCCGCCCCAGCAGAGACCTGCAACTGGGGGCTAAAGTACCACAGCCCAAGCACTATGTCTAGTTGCATTATAACTCAAAATATACCATTATAACTGAAAAAACAGCCCCTGGGATTCCAATCATTCAACAAATATTTACTGTGTGTTCGCTACGTGGAAGGCACAGTACAAACAGGCCTAAAGGGATTTCTGGCCCATTCTTAGGTCAGTTTTTAGTGAGATTTTAGCAACATCTTAGTAACAGCTCATCCTTGTCTTCTGTATGATTCTTTATGATTTTCAAACCCATTATCATATTTTAACATCTCAACAACCCAATAAGATGGATATTTTCATCCCTGCTATATGCAGAAAGAATAGAACACTCAGAGAAGCAGAGTGATTTGCAAAAAAAAAAAAAAATACAGAGTTGATACTTGAACTCATAGTGACTACTGAAAAGGGACTCGAGGTCAGTTACACCGTTGCCCAGAAGGAATGTCTGGACCACATGTGCCCACATTTGCTTTGTTCTTGAAAAGTACCTTTGTAAAAAAAATAATAATAATTAAGTCTGTACAGGGTTGCACGTGACTAGAAGGAACCACTTTCCCTGCCCTGTGTTAGAAGCTATTTTGAGAAGGAAATTCTTAATTCTTAATTCTAGCATCACCATCAAGCCCCAGGAAGTCTGAGCTGAAGAAGGCTGTAGGGTCCAACCCCTTGTTTTAGGAATGGGGAAACTGAGGCCAGAGAAGGTGCCAAGGGCCCCCACTCACCAAGCCAGACCTGACTCTCGAACCCAGGTTTCCAGGTCGCTGCCCCTTCCCTCCACTAGCCAAGATGCTGTTGACTGGGGAGAAATTAACAGCTCAGAGTAATATGGCCAAATTGCTTCAGAGCTCTGTTTACTTCCTTTCTCTTGGTTTTTTGTTTTTGGGTTTTTTTCCCTCTCCATCCAGAATTGAAGGCAAGAAGAAAGCACCTGGCCCCAGAACAGTCCCTCCTCCCAAGAGGAGGGATATTGGAGGACCTCTGCAGACACCGTGGGAAGAGGAATGTGCTCAGTTACAGTGTCTTGAAGTTCCTCCCTGCACCCAACCAGAGGCCCTTAACGGGAGGAAGTGCTCTCATGAAGCCAAGAAATAGGATAGGGGGGAGAGGCAGGGAGCAAGTTAATGCTGTGCCCTAGGATTTCTGGATCGGCTCCTCTGACCTGCGATTAGGAACTTTCTCCAAACCAAGTCGGTGTGAACTTTCTAGCCTCTCATGCCTGAGAAGCTCAGATGCGGCAAAAAAGAGAACATGTGCTCACCGCGCCCATATCCTGCACCCATCGCAGACCCTGCTAATCAAGGGCAGCCCTCTAATCCACTCGCTGTGAACAAGCCTACGCCAATCTGATAGAGTTGGCATGGCACGGGAAAAGAAATCATTTCTGTGCAGCTATGCAAGGTCTCATGAATGTCGGGGTCTGCCGCGCATGCCTTTCTTTTGGACATTCACCACACCCACTACGCCTGATTTTGATAAACCTGTAAATCAAGGGGTCATGCTTCCTTCCTCCAGATGGCCAGCCAGTCAGAGTACTCCATGCACAATTCCTAGCACTTGACTGGGGAGGGCATGCGACCCAAGCCAGCCAATCAAGAGTCTGTTTCAGAGACTACAGCAGCAGAGGGCGAAATAAAAGCAGTATCTCAGCCTGGGACCACTGGCCAAGAGGAAGACGTAAGTCTGGGGCTTACACTGAAAACTGAGAATGAGAACAACACAGGAGAAAGAGCAGAGACAAGGATAAGAGACACAAGCCCTGGTGACGTTGTTTAAACCCTGGGTGAAACCAAGTCTACCCCATGAATTTTCCAGGTCTGGTATGCAACGAAAGTCAATAAATGCCCTGTCCTTGCTGGGGATTTGCATAGCTCAGATATACCTCAGTCTGCCTGGGCTGAAACTGGTGGGGACTGGCACCACTGGGCTTGCTCTGTTCATCATGCCCTGCTCTGTGGGTGCTTCTGCATTCTTGCACCCTGGGCCCCTTTCACACACTAGTTCCTCTTAGGGAAGAGCTCGGGTGGCTCCATGCAGACCCTTTGCAAGAACTCCACCCACCACATTAGGAGCAGCCACATTAAGAGGCACTCCCAGATCCCGGGTTTTCATAGGCAGAGGACCAGCAAGTAGACAAGGAAAAGGTAGGCCGGGGTGTAACCAAGACTTACCTTTGAAGAAAAAAATCATGGTTACGCAAGTAAACGAAGATGGTAAAATAAATTACAGGCGGTGATTTGATGGGGCCATAGCTTCGGGTATGTGATTTGCTTGGTCATCGGCTCACAGTCCGTCTGGGGGCTGGATAGTGTTGAGCTCTCTGCATCTGCCCGCCTTTCCAAGCTGCCATGCACACCGATTTCAGGACATTGCCACATGTCAAGCCTGTCCAGGTACTAGTCAGAGCATTGCATTTTAATTAAGTTTCAGTGTGGTGTAAAGAATTAGCAAAAAGAACAGTCATGGGCTAGCAGCATTTATAAATTTCTTCCCGAAGAGATGCACACAAACCCATGCTTCTGAAAGGGTGCTACTTTAAATCTAGGTCTTCCTGTCTCAAGAAGGAATAATATCCCATCCATACAGATGCTCAAGTAGAGGCAATTGCATTCGTCTCTGTCTGAGACCTGGAGTTAGACAGAATTCTTTGGGTTACAACGACATAAGCACAAGTCCGAAAAAAAATTTTAAGAGGAGGGTAACGTATTTGTGGGCTCATTTAACTGATCGTTTGAGTGGCCTTCAGGCATGGCTGAATCCAGATCCGCAGAGTTGTAAGAACTCTGTCTGCCTCCCATCTCCAAATGTTTTTCCTTTCCGAATGCTTTATTTTCAGCTCTGAATGCTCTCCCACATGACAATTGCTAATCCCAGGCTTAAATGCTAGTAGAGGAAATATACCTCCATCCCCATATCCCCAAGAAAAATCTCTCAATTCAACCTCATCAGATGAGTTTGGATCACCTGCCCCACCGCTGAACCATTGACCATGGGCAGTGGGTAGTGGAATGCTCTGACTGGTCAGACCTGACTCATGTGCTCACCCTAGATCAGGGAGCAATGTCAATCCAGGCAAACCTAACGGTCTGAGAATAGAAAGAAATAATTTTCTCCCAGGGATGGGATGGGATGGGGTCAAGGGGGAGTGAGGCAGGAAGTGGGTTATGTTTCCTAATGAAGGTTGAAATGGATGCTGAGCCAGTATGAACAAAACAACAAAGCATCATTTATAGTTACCTCCTCCCATACTAGATTCTACGGCTTGCTTGGCAAGGCTTCTTGACCATGTATTTCTTTTTGCCCCTCCCACATGATGTCATGCTCACTAACCCTTTCTGCATTCCTAAAACAGAATCCTCCAGCCATAACACGTAGGCAAGTGGCTAGGCCTTAAATGAATGCACCTGTTTTCATCTACATTTTTGTAAATCCAGGGACACATGCAAATCGGGATGGATATGCTGAGGAGGCAGACTGTTTTCCAAAACAAAGTATCCTAGACTTCTGAAGCCATGGGGTAGTTCAGTTCTCTGCCAGGAATTTCCCATCAGGCTCGGGGTGGACTTCAGTGTTCGGCCTTATTTCCATTCTTGGCAAAGTGAAGAAACCCTAATACTCACTTATCCTTCCCTTTTTTGTCAGGCACATTCCAAGAACTCGTAGGTCTCAGCCCTAGGCCGTGGATCACTTCCATAAAGGCATTTTTCACCAGAAAGTAAATAGCTTGGCTTCCTTGGACTCAAGGTGCCTGCGGACCTCCCTTCAATCTGACATTCCTCCATCCAAGAGGCACTAAAGGCTAGACCCCTTCATTGTCACCTGAACATTTGGCATTAACCCACCTCATTAATGCCAGGAAGAATCAGCCACTGTGATAAGAGGAGCAGTGGGGCACTTGAAGGCATTGCATTCAGAGCTATATGCTAATTGGGTGGATTATTAATAAGTTCCTTTTATGTCACTGCTTTTGGCAAAACCATTGTCTTAAGCACTTGGCGGCACTGCACCAACAAAATTGCTGGTTCTTCTTACAGAAAAAAAGCACACAATTCCCCCACCCAGGGTTCCAGAAAAATGCCTTCCTTCAGTATCGCTAACCAGGAAGAAGGGGAAAGAAATGCACATGCAGGCAAAACAGTGAGTCTGCACTCCCTGGTGGCAGTGGTGTCCCTGAGAAAGGGCATCCACCCTGGAAGAGTCCCACAGCCCCATGAACATCTGAAGCTCGAGGTCCTTGTGGAGTCCTTATGCAAGTCCAGGTCTGGCTGAGGGGACAGGGCAAAGTAACATGTTGGTATCCCGAGAGCAAAGACTAATCTGAAATCAGACGGGACTCTTGAGAAGCATGAGAGAAAAAAGAACCTCAGAGGAAAGTCTTAGTTGGGTTGTCATTAATAACAGCTGTCCCCCTCAAAATGCTCACTGTGTGCCAGGCTCCAAGTTCAACACACACTGCACTCATTAGCTCAATTAATCACTCCACTACATAGAGACGGGGGGCTGTCACTGTGCCCATTGGCCCAATGAGGAAACAAAGGTTCAGAGGAATTTCTTTCCTGCTCTGAGGCACACAGCTATTTGGGGGCAGAACTGAGTGTAGTTGGAAGCTGGGGCCAAGCGTTCTTCCTGGGGAGGAGTCTTTTCTCCCCGTTACCTTGACTTTCACTCATCGTCTCTAAGGACTAGACCATTAGTTTTGACCTGGCACTGTTAAGGGCCTCACAGGTTAGAACTTCTGCTCTTTTAATTACTCATCTACCTGACAAAAGTCACCTTAATTACAAAGGCTCCCCCAAAGGAAATGCAGCCAGCAGGGGCTGGGCCATGTTATCCCACTGGGTGTTTATGGCCGCCCTGCTTTCCCATGCAAAGAGTTGCTGAGTTTTCCAGAATTTCCCCCGCAGCTTTTCCTTCCCTGCCTCCTGCCCTACTATCCCATAATTCAGCTCTTTACCCCTCACCTGGACAACACAATCTCTCCTCTGGCCCACGCAGTCCATCCTCCACTTCCACAGCAGATCACTTTGCTGCTGTTATTCAGAAACCTTCAGTGGCTTCCTGTCGCCCACAGGAAAAGGCTGAAGCCCGGTAGCCTGACACTCAGGACTTGCACAAGGCAACCCCATCTTCATTTTCAATCACACTGCCACCCACTCTCCAACCTTAGTCCCACTGTTCAGGCCTTGCCCCCCACCTCCTGGAAGCTCACCGAGTGGGGGACCTCTTTCCTGGAACATGTGCTGACCACAGAGGGGCTTGAGAGAGAGTCAATTGGCAGGAACGGTAACAGGTACTGAGAGGATGGTTGAGACTTCTTGCACACTGCCAAGCCTTGTCCCACCTGCATTGGTCTTCAGAACTTCCCACCCAGGAGTCATAAAGCACACTGACTCCGAGGCCCATTTCAGGAGTTGTCAAAAGGCTGGGGAGCCAATCCTGAGGCCCGTAGGGAAATCGAGGCACAGTCAGGGGGTCTTTACTGCTAGAAATGTCCCAGGGCAAGATTAAGCTTTAGAAGTGATGTCGGCATCCATGAGAAGGGAAGTTCAACAAAGCCACCCCCAACTCCTCTCCATCCCTCCCAGAGTCCCTGCTTCTGTGATTACTCCCAGCCCTGTCTGGAGGGGTATCCCCAACATCCCCAGAGTATTTGGGGGACCAGTCAAATGCCTTCCCTGCCAGCCTCAGAAGAAAGTTTGATTGAGCAGACCGTG
The DNA here is from genome assembly GCA_004026545.1 of Mormoops blainvillei. NCBI lineage: Eukaryota > Metazoa > Chordata > Mammalia > Chiroptera > Mormoopidae > Mormoops > Mormoops blainvillei. The sequence continues at coordinate 22,323 of PVJD01012606.1, read as the reverse complement.
GCCATGTTTGGCCTCACCATGAAGCAATGAGGCTCCACCCAGAGTCCAAGAGATGAACAACCACCCCCAGCCCTCAGATCTCCCAGAGAGTTGGTCTCCACCACTCTCCTCCAAGCCACCTACAGTTCCTGTGAGTTCCTGGATTGTCCCCATCCACGAATCTCCGACCCCAGGGGAGGCCAGCAGGTGGTCCTAGCTGCGGGCTCCTCCCTTCTGCTGTGCAGGGATGACTACTGAGTGGCAGCATGTTGACAAGAGAAAGGAGAGTCCTCCATTGCTGAAACAGGGGGAAGAAGATAAGGTATTTGAAAACAGGAGTAAACCCAGGTGCCTCACAAAGAGCCCTCCTTGGGTCCAACGTCGCCCACAAGCAACTTTGTGAATTACTGTTGACCTGTTGCCAACCCCCAGACAGCACACCCTTCACAGCTGTTCCCTTCCAGCCACACCAGCCCATCCTGGAGCCAGACACCTACCTCCTTCGCCCTGTGGGTCAGCACCCTTGACCACACCATCTGCTTCTCCCCACTCTGGATGCCCCACTTCCCTTTTCTCCTTCTACTGAAGCCTCGGTTCAGCTTTCACAGCCTAGCGCAAGCCTGACTCCTTCCCATGCCACACCCCACCACCTGATTCCTCACCCAAGTCCCTACCTGGCATGACAATTCCCAAAGGGTCAGGAAAATTCTCTTACCTTCACAGAAAAAGGCATACACAAGCTTTGTGACCATGAAAAATAGAAAATAACCAAATGCCCGTGAATAGGAGACTGCTCTGTAAAATCGGCAGGCCCCACAGAGTGAAACACTATACGGCAGTTAGAAGGGAGGAACCGGCTATAGGAAGAACTGTTTGATGATATGGTACTTTTGATATAAAACACACACAAGGCAATGCTATGTAGGTAGATAGAGATTTGCATAGAAGTGTGGAATAAGGGTCTAGGAGAATACCCCCCAACTTGTAAGTGTGGTTATCTCTAGGAAGGGCACAAGGGAAGCGGGCCTGGACATGGAAGGCCAACAAAGTTTATCTTAATCTTTCAGTGTTCCAATTTTTTTTAAAGGAGCATGAATTCATTAAGAGACTGATAATTTTTTAAAAAATTTTTATTGAGAGAGAGGAGAGAGAAACACCAATGTGTTGTTCCATTTATTTATCCAATTCATCAGTGAATTCTAGTATGTAACCTGACCAAGGATCAAACCCACAACCTTGGCGTATTAGGACGAGGCTCTAACCAACTAAACTATCTGGCCAGGGCCTGATAATTTTTTTAAATGCTCTCTGGAGACTCCGCTCCTCACTTCAACAAGAAAAGCTCTGCCTTTAGCCTTTATCTGTTTTACCTGGTTATATAGAGTTTCATGGGGGGAGGGGGTTATTCCAATTTTTGCCAAAGACTTCCCTCCGGCTTTCCTCAGTGTGACTCCTCATGGAACCCATGCCACCCTGTGGTCCATGGGCATCATATGCCTGCCCCTGCCAGCCTGGAAGCCCATGAGATCAGGGACCATGCTTCATGTCCCCCAAGTGGCGCCTCGTGCTAGGAAGGGAGAGGGGCTAGACTCAGGAAAACCAGGTGGCGGTGGCGGTGGCAGTGGCGGTAGGGGCCTCTCACCCGCAGCCACAGTGCTGGTCCCAGCCAGGAAGAGGTCCAGAAAAATAGCCTGGCCCAACTGTAGTGAGCCCAAGAGCCCTGGAGTTCACCCCATTGACAAGGAGGAAAGCCTGGGGGAGAGCCAAGCCCAAACAGTACGGGAGCTTAGACACACGTAGGGCCCCACGGAAAACAGGCCCGCAACCACTCCAGAGCTGGCCAATGAGCAGCTCAAGCCTGTTCATGTTTGGTCCATTGGCTGGAGGGAGTGTTGGGAGGAGGAGGGGAAAGAGGAGGAAGTGGACGGAGGTTCCATTGTCTCCCGACATGGATGCCTGTAGGGCCTCATTCCCAGGAGGCATTCAGTAGCTGTTGGGTAAAGTTCCTTTGACCTATTGTGGGGCCACAGTAGAACTCACCCAAAGAACCTGGCTTCCCCGCCCACCCCGGCTTATAATCACAACAAAGAAAACAGCACCCAAGTTCCCTTTGATTAATATTCCTGGCAGTGCAGTCCCGCTCCAGTCCATACGCACCCTCCTCCCAACACGCCGCCTGCACTGTGGTTATGCCAGAGGCCGCCATGTTGCTGAGGCAGCAGCTGGAATCTGTGTAGACGTGGTCATCCTGTCAGCCTCCTCCCTTCCCTTCCCCACCTGCTCCACATCCAACCACGCTGAGGCTTCAAGGCCTGCCACAAGCTGTGTTTTTTGAACACAGACCTCGGGGACTTCCAAGTCTCTTGGGGGAGACCACTGTTCAACCGCCTCAGAATATAGATCATTAAAATTGTGTACATGATGAAGGGTCACCAGGGAGCCAGAAGATGCTACTATAATTTGTATTTGAACCCTGAAATGGATTGTGCGGGATATAGAAGTTGTGCAGAAGATGAGCACGACTCCAGAATTTAATTGTTGTGGGGTTTTTTTGTTGTTTTTTTTTTTAACTTAGGGAAGGATTTTCTTTGCAACATGGAGCTTGTTGGGTAGGGTGGAAAGTTTTCTCCACAACTGCTGGGACCACCAAGGAAGGAGGAAGGCGTTAGATGTCTGTGTCAGCCAATGCCGTCAGGCAGATGTGTCAGGAGCCAGAAAGAAAATCTGATTGAGCCCCACCTTTTATTGTTGTCATTTTGGGGGGTTTCCATGGCACATGTTAGAGTCTACGCTCCATCTGCTCATTGCTCCATTGAGTGAGAAACTCATCGATTGCGTCCTGACTTTTGTTTGAGCCAGTGGATATGTTAAAATATCTCTTTTCAGCTGTCTCCTGGGTGCACTAGACTTTCCTGAATCCAACCTAATCCAATCCCCAACATGTTACTGATCATCAGTCCGAGTCCCAGAGAGGAGATGTGATTTCTCCAAGATCATACAGCAACGGAGGGACAAGCCCTGTTCTCTCTCTTTAGGTCCAGCTCTTCCCACCACACCACTTTGAAATATTTAAAGCTTATTTCAAAACTTCCTGTGTCTTATGTCCATATTCCCCATATGGAGGAGTTTGATTACAAGCAAAAAGCAATACTCCGGATTTTATTATCTTTACCACCATTTCCTCAAGTGTACCAGAGCTGCTCACTTTAAAGCACAGCTAAAGATAATCCCAAATAATTTTTAATTAAAGATCATCATTTAAAATGTATAATTTTGTAAGTCTAAAGGCACTTAACTACATTGGGGATTTGGGCGACACATGTCACAATTAAGTGTTTTCAGTGTTGCGCCAATTAAGGGTTAACAGGCTGCAAATACCTCCTTTGCACATTTTTGCTTAATGAATTCATAGTGGGAAGCTATTCTCATTAGGTTAATTTGTCAACACAATCAAGTTGCATCACCAGGATTTTTCTTACCACTCACAAATTTAAGTGCCTTTGTGTCATGGTGCACGCTTTTGCATTTGATTCCAGGCTGTTGGAATAAAACCCTTTTTCATGAAAAAGAAGGAAGTTGATAGAAGATTTTCAGGTCTTGGTCTTAATTCTCACCTTTTAGACATAGGCATGTTTTGTTGTTTTATTGAGCTCTCTGGGGCTTTCTGTCTATATTTCCCTAGTAGGTTGTCATGCCAGAGAGTAAAACACGCATCTGTGTACTGGTAGAGGGACCGCGCCAGCCCCTAAGAGTGATGGCCGCAGGGAAAACCGCTCTCCTCCCCGAATGCCCTCAGCTGGAGAGGGATGCGGGCATTTCCCTCCCAAACTTGAAAAAACACCCAGCCTCCCTCCAAAAGGCTCCTTCTTCGTTCTGATCAGGTTGGCTGTCATCTTGGCAGAAGAGAAAACACTCTTCTCACTCTGAGGCTGTCTACACACTAATTAGTCTCCTCAGCGTGGGGATAAACAGTCAATCGCATTGCCAAGGCTTTCCTAGGAAAATATCATTCGTCACCCAGATTTGGGGGTAAATGGTCTTTGTTAAATTCAAAGCAAATGTTGTTTTCAATAGCAAAGAGAGTGGAGACAACCTATGTGTCCAGTCGTGAGGGATTGTGGTAAAGCCATGGATAGAAAGCGAAGGAGCCTTTGACAGTCCTAACATGACTCACAACTGTATTCACTGACATGGAAACTGGTCACGGTGGAGTGTTATTTGTATGTTACAAAGCACTCTGTAAGTAACGATACCTTTATTTTTAACTGCATATATGTGTTTCAATACTGTAAGAGAAGCCTAGAAGAACATACTCGAATCTAACGGTGGGCTTATCTCTCAGAAGCAAGCTTACAGGTAATTTTTACTTTTCTCCTTGGTTTTTTCTTCGTCCAGGATTACCTGATTCTTTCCAATGAGTATGTATTACTTGGGCAAACAGAACAAATGATGAGCGAATCTCCGTGGCCTGGGAGTCCAGGTGAGGGGGTGACTCCACAACTCTAAGCTAAGATGTTAAGAACAAAGAGAAGAAATGTGGAATCATAGGACCCTAACTGTTTTCATCTTCAAAATTTTGTCATCTGATGTTCCTCTTACACAGAATGACAGGTGAGGTGGGAGGGATTTGATCTGGGTTTGCGTTTGGTTTTAATGTAACTAAGTAGCCTTCTCAAAATGTAGTCAGCTCATAGCAAATGGGGAAAATGACGTGAAGTTAAAAAAATGATTTATCTGAAGATTTTCCACTCCATTCATTTCACGAGCATGGGGTGAGTGCTTGTCACATGCGAATTCCTCACTTGGGATTGGGGTCACAAAGATGAATCAGACAAGTTCCGCCCCCAAGCCGCCTGCAGTCTCCTTCAGGAGTTCTACAGGCAAATGGAGAGTTTCCATGAAGTGTGGGAAGGACCACATCTGAGGGAGGTTAGCGCGGGGTGGGGTGAGGAGGGAGCTCTAAGATGAGGCCTGGAACACCAAACTGGGCCAGGCACAGCTTTGGGAAAGGATGACACCCTGTCCTCTCTGACGGGTGTAGCTGGTGACTGCAGATTCTGACAGCGCTGTGTAGTGACGAGGCCGGGAAGGCAGCAGTGGCCTTGATCATGGCTGTCCGTGCAGAAGGACTGGAATCCGGGGCCGAGCCTGTGCTCACTCTAAGACCTGCCCAGGAAATTGGCCTCTTGTTCTCAGCTGCTTTATCTGTAGGCATCTCCCCTTCATAAAAGCATGCTGCAGAGGGAAAAAAAATCAGGGCAGGGATTTGGGCTTTCCAGACTGGATTCTGAGTAAACAGGAAGAGGCTATACACACATGGCCGGGAACTGTAAGGGCCTCGCTCCTTCTCGGAATGCCCCATGCGCATCGAAGCTGACCCTTGGCCCTTTTAGCTCACAGTTCAGAAAGCAGAAGCTGGTGGCCACCTCTCTGTCCAGACGAGGCAACTCCTAAGTTCTCAACATCAGCCTGAGAAACACGGATTCTGCCTGTTGGTCCCAGGGGCGCGATGTGACTCCCCACGAGGAGGAGCCACAAATAACAATAACTGCTACAATCTTTTTTGAGCACCTGCATGTGTCATGTGTGTTACTGACCTCATCTAGTCTAACTGAACGTTCACATAAACCGAAGAGTTGGGTAATTATCATGCCCATTTTACAGATGAGGTCACTGAGGCTCCCAGATGCTGGATCACCTAGCCAATGTCACTCACGATAGAGGCGGATTGGACCCCCATCGTTCTAACACCAGAGCCCCCATTATGCCATATAGGCTTCATGCCCTTCTCTTTGCATTTGATTCCAGGCTGTTGGAATAAAACACTTTTTCAGGAAAAAGAAGGCAGCCCTGCAGGCAGCCTGGGCTCCCCCTGAGAAGCCTGGACCTAGGGGGTGAGCAGCACCAAGCTCAAGTCCATCCTGTGCCTTGAAAACAGAGCGACCCCTGGTTGTTTAGACTCTGGAAGCCCCACTACCCACGTTCCAGAGCAGCATTTTTTAGGCTGCAGTGACCACCCATTAGTTGAGTCAAGAAAAGCATTTTTTTAAATAACAGGATGGGATGGGATGGGATGGAAGGAAGATAAGCCAGATCAACACCATGCAATAAAGCGTATTATTTCAGGAAATTTTGTTTCAGTTTTGCACATGTGGAATGGTTGGGATGTTGGTTTTCACGTTCCAGCCCAACCTCCATTCACCAACTCCACACTCTGACCTGGGGCTGCAATCCCAGGAAGAAAGGGGTACACACATCTCTTTCCAGTGTGCACAGAGATACCCTCCTGGGTGCCAGGCTACGTGCCAACCAGGCTGCGTCTCACCCAGAGGGGCCCTCTATCTCATACTCACAAAGGCGCCGTGTGGGCCAACGGCACCTGCGTGTGCCCAGCTGCTCCCAATCCTCTCGCCTACACCCGAGTCGCTGTGCTTTCTCCACCCCTCCCTGCCCTGCCCTGGGTTCCAGCAAGCTGACCCCTTCCAACGCATCTTCTTGGCTTTTTTGCTCATTGGGTTTGGCCAGTAGGTAGCCCTGTCTGAGGTCACACGGCTGGAGGAGAGAGATGCTGGGTGTTCCCCCCACTCTCTCCTCGCTTCGGCACACACCCAGCTTGGCACGGAGCCCCCAATAAAGGCTGCTCCTCACAGGCCCAGGGCTCCAGCCAGGACCTTCCTTCGAGGCTCCAGCCTTCACCCCACTAGCCCTGATTTTGTCCCTTCAGCTGTGGGGGTGGTAGCAGCCTGTCACTACTCTCCATGCCCAGTGCCTCAACAGCCATTGTTTGTTTTGTTCCCTTAACCTGGCCCACACCCCTGTAAGTATCCCTTCAATAAAGTCCCCTTATTTGAGCCATGTGGAAGAATTCTGTTTTCTCCTGGGTCCCTGACTAATGCTGATCTTTCTTCTGTGTGTGTGTGTGTGTGTGTGTGTGTGTGTGTGTGTGTGTAGTACTGGGTCACAATATAAAGTGTATTTCTTACTGTGGGTTACTATAAAAAAAAAGTTTAAGAACTGCTACCCTAGGGAAATCTAATGCAAAACAGCTTGGGGGAATGAGTTAGCTGGAGAAGGCCTCCGGCGGGCCAGGCTAAGAGAACTTGAGGCACAGAGCACTGGGCCGGCAGGAAGGGTTGGTGGGGTGGCCCCAGGCTCAACTCCCCTGGCCAAGCCTCCGGGATCCATGCGCTCCAGCCAGTGCCTACAGCCCAAGACTCGGTCCTGGAAGCTGATTTATTTGGATACTTCAAGACCCACATTTATGAATATTATCCATACTTTTAATCTCAGAAAATGCGAGGATGACACCTACGGCTTACTTCCAGGGCGAATAGCCCCCTCCTCGGGCCTCTTGCCCTGAGGGCGGCGTTCTTTCGCACCACAGTGGCCCCTTGGATTTTGTGCTAAAACCACATTACGCCACGTGTGTGTCCCCTTGAATTCCCCAATTATGAGTCATTGTCTTCCCCTAAATATTTTTATACCTAACTCATGATCAAGTTGCCCTGCCAAAATCGTGAGCAAACGCTGTCCCCAGCCGCCCGTCAGTGAGGGCCTGGAGGCGGTGGAGAGATCCTGCAGACCTCTGACGAGGCCCCGTGGACAGGTCACACCGCCAGGAGTGAAAATGCTCCTGGGAGCAGCGGAGCCCCTGCTGGGCCCACACCCGCCGAGGGTAGATGGCATTCTCACAGGATTTTCGTCAGGCCTCTCTGCACATCGCAGCCACAAGGACAGAGTGGCTCCCGGACAGACAGTGGCAGTGCACACTGTTATGCAGCTAGCACGTTGCTCCCCTAGGTTGGAAAGCTGGGGCCTGTGGTTGTGGCTGTTTCACAAGGAAGAGGGGCCACGCACCCACAAACCTGGTGTGGGCCAGGATTCCGATCCCCTATTGCTGGTTCCCAGCCTGGGCCCAGATGGGAAGCGCGTGGCATAGTGGAAAGACACGGTTTGACCTCAGGCGGACCCGAGTTCCAATCCCGCATCTCCCATCTCTTAGCTGTAGGACACTGGCCCATCCTTGAACCTCTCTGAGGAGCCATGTTCCCATCCATAAAACCAGAACGACACTGCCCAGTGCAAAATTAAATGTTATTATGTTTATTATGAGCAGAATACTGGGCACCTAATAGACACAGTCAATACTGGCTATGAATTGTTTAAGCGTGTGGGTGCTGGAGTGAAACCACCTTCAATCAGATCTCAATCCTGCCATTAACGACCCCTGTGACTTGGACAGGTCACGAATCTCGCTAAGTCTTCATTTTTCTCTTCTTTAAAATAGGGGAAATAACAGCGAGTGGCCTTGAGGAATAAATTAATTAAATGGGACAAGTGGTAAGAGAAGTTGTACAGTAAAATATGGCCCATAAAGTTTAAAAAAATTTTTTTAATTCCTTTATTTTGGAATAATCTCAGACTTCACAAAAGTTGCCAAAGTAGTATAACAGTTTTCCTCATGCCCTTTATCCAGCTCCCCCAAATGTTAACATCTTCCTAACTTGCTTTACCATTCTCTCTCTCATGTTCTCTCTCATATATACAAACTTGTGTGCGTGTGAATTTAATTTTTTTTCTTAGAAACTTTTTAGAGTAAGGTGGAGGCATAATGTCCTTCTATCTCTAAATACATCAGTGTATATATTTCCTTTAATAAAGAAAAAAGGACATTCTCCTATGTAACCACAGTGCAATTATCAAAATCAGGAAATTGACATTGATAAAATAGCATTATCTAATCTACAGGCTTGACTCGGATTTCACCAACTGTCACACTACTGCACTTTTCCTGGTCCAGAATCCAATCCAGGATGACATGCTCCATTTACTTGTCATGTCTCTTTAGTCTCCTTGACTCTGGAACAGTCTTCAGTTTTCATCTTTCACGGTCTTGACCATTTTGAAGAGTAAAAGCAGTTATTTTGTGGAATGTCTCCCAATTTGAGTGTCTAATGTTTTCTCGTGATCGGGTTCAGATTGTACATTTTTTGCAGGAATGCATTTTTAGCAGCAGGGTGCCACATCTTCTCAGAGAATCACATAGTGAGATACACAGTGTTGACTTGGTTCTTTCACTGTAATGTTAACTTTGATCCTTAGTTTGTATGATGTCCTCCAGGTTCCTCGACTATGGAGCCACCATTTTTCCCTCTGTAATTAATAAGTATCTGTGGAGAGAGACTTTGAAACTATGTGAATATTGTTTCCCATCTTAATTTCAGTCAACAATTTTAGCATTCATTGACAGCTGTTGCTTGAAACAACTCTAATTACAGTAGACATCAAATATTAATTTTCAACTCCATCATTTTTTCTACATCTATTATTTGAAAATCACTGTAATGAAAAGTTTCCTTCCTCTTTATTTATTCATTTATTTATTTGTATCATGAGAATGAGTTTGTAGATTCCTATTTCACTTAGCATGATGACTTCAAGTTTCATCCATGCTGAAATATGTATCAGAATTTTATGCCTTTCTAAGGATGCATAATATTTCAGTACACGCACATACCACATCTGGTTTACCCATTCATCCATCCACGGACTTTGGGTTGTTTTTGCACCTTTTGGCTACTGGGAATAATGCTGCTATGAACACGGGTGCGCAAATACCTGTTTGAGTCCCTGCTTACAATTCTTCGGGGGGTATATATACCCAGAAGTGGAATTGCTGGATCATATGGTAATTCTGTTTAATTTTTGAGGAACTACCACGTTGTTTTCCAAGGGTCAAGGATCTGTGCCCAAGAATACTCCCCTACCCCTCACATCTACTCTGCTTTACTTCAGACTGAGAACCATAGGGTGGATTATAATAATGAGCTTCAGCCTTGGCCTCAAGGGATTGAAAGAGCCACTGAAAACACCACTCTGCCAGAAAGGCCACTAAATGAGGATCCCAACTGCCCCATGTTTGGGGGAATGGGACTCAGTAACACCCGGTGGCAACTTCTACCGTGAACAGCGAAAAGATCCTTCACCCAAACCAGGATGTAGACGGGAGGGGCTCCACCTCTGCAGACCCAGAAGGGATGATGGGAAGGCACACGGAGAGCCGGGTCCATAAGTATCTGCTCTGCCCCTCCATCCAATTATGATCCAGAGCCTCCACGCCCCCTGGGAACTGGGGGCTTGTTTGTTCAAGCTGACATATCTATTATTACTCTTCAGGTAGTTAGGAGAATCATTTGCAGTGTTCATTAACAAGTATCACCTTACGGATTACTAAACAGCGGCTCTGCTCTAGCTAATGAGCCCCCGTAGTGTAATACTTTACATATTTTATAGTAAGACAATTAAGCAATGCCTTACTTTTATAGTGGACCTTAAAATAAATCATTCAGGGTACAAAGAGATCATGGTACCTGCAGTAGGTTTACAGGTAGAACTGGGGAAGTTAAATTCCCCACCCAATCTCTTGTTATACACACACGTGCACACACACTCAACGTACAGAGAAATAGCATTCTTACCCAATTTCTCGACTTCATAATTACAGAGTACTTAAGTAACATGTGTGTGGCTCACATGCAGACATGGGAAGAAAGAGAGAAGAGAAAAAGAAGTGGGCTGGATTTTGTCTTTAAGAGCAAGAAGAGATGAAAAATGCTACCGTGTGTTGAATGCCAGGCATTCAGGCCACCCTTGTTTAAGTTTCACGAACCCCTGCAAGGTAGGTATTAGTATCTCCATTGTATAGGTACAGAAGTGGAGACTTAGACAAGTTGTCACTTGCTCAAGGCCACACAACTGGGCAGTGGCTGCACCAGGATTTAAAATGAGGTCTGCGTGTCTCTGAGGACACCTTCCCAGGAGTGTGAGGGTGACCCCCGCAGTGCACTTTTCTCCTGCATTGTGTCGGTTTGGACAGACAGCCTCCTTCCGGTACCCCAGATCCCTCTTTGGCGAGAACACTCTCTGCCGGTCCAGGGCCCCCATTTGGTCCACCCCCATGAGCCAATCAGAAAGATGTCAATACTAACCGTGAGTGTATGAGTTTAGCAGCCAGGTAAACAGGACCACCTCTGCACTGCCAGGCTAGGAAGACAGCATTAAAAATCCCAGACTCGGTCCTACATCCAAGAAAGAGAGTTTAGCGATGAGAGGTTTCGTCATAAACCACCATACCACTGTCCCAGGTCTGCTCCACATTCTCCTCCAAGCACAGCACACATCTTCAGGCCATAAAAGAAGCGCACGCGTGTGTGAGCAGCTGTTCCACAAGCGTTGGCTATTGCCGCCAACAAGCCTCCAGGCGGCAGGTGCACGCAGGGATTCAAGACTCCTGAAGGCTTCCCGGTCTGTGCGAAGGAACAGGTCTTTCTCTTCTGTCCTCAAAGCAGGAATCTCCAACCACTGACGGAATCTCATGGCTGCTTCCCTGAGTGGGGACATCATCCCTGAGATGATCCTAGTCCTGTATACCCCAGTGACCCTCCAAGGGCTGCGGCCAGCCCTCCACTACTGCAGGCCACCTACCAAGAAATAGGTGCCCACCGTGGACCGGGCCAGAGGGGAGAGCCCTCCCAAGCAATGCTTAAAACCCCTACTCAAGCAACTCCAATGTCCACCACGTGGACCAGTTAAAAAAAATTATATACGAGTAGATGCAGGTACATATACAGATATAGATCCTATTATGTAGTTAAAATATTATATAGCTATAGAGGAGCAAACAAATAAATATTCAAGGTGTCTCTGAATAGGAATAGAAAGAGCTCCAAGATATATTCTGAAGTGAAAAAAAATGACAGTAATTTGTTACGTTTGGTGTAAAAGAGGTGAAAATAAGAACCTCTAGTTGCATTTGCCAGTGTCGGTTTTAATTCCTGATATGTATAAGACACCAAGAAGAGTGGTTACCTCTTATTGCAGGTTCATTCCAGCAGGGAGGGCTGGGCAACCAGGGGACGAACTGACACAAATTTTCTTCGATGTACTTTGGCGTGTTGAACCATGTGCAAGTATTAACTATTCAAAAAAAATTACATTAAAAACTTCTACACACCCAAGACGGGGCAGAGCAGAAGTCCTACTGCATGTGAGTGATTCCCATGCTACATCTTGCCATCCTGGGTCTCAGAGCAGAGTGGTTGACACATGGCAAAGACCCCAAACAAATGTTTCCCGAGGGCAAGAGCCAACCCACCCTGGTGAGGCAGCTGAAAAGTTGATTGGACCTCAGTCTTCTGGCCGTATTTGATGAGGACTTGTGGACTCCTGAGTTGGGATGGGGAGAGGATAAGACTCTTGCCAGAAGAGTTTCATTCAAATCTGCCTTCAACTGATTGCTTCTAACCCACATGCCCTCAACAACCAGGTAGGTCTCCAAGGCCACCTCCAACTTTCTCCACCAATGAACTCTTCCTTACATCCGGATTTGAAAGCATTAGCTTTCCAGGTTCTGCTCTGAGTGCATCTGCTCCCTCAGGGGAGCCTTCCTGTGACTCTGGATGCTCTAGTCTTGTCACCGCCACTAGATTGTGGACTCCCTGAGGGGGCAGACCCGGTGCAGCGTTGGGCACCTCTGTTTTCCCCACATCTCACGTTCACGGGAGGATTCAAGTGGTGCCTATTGGGTGAATGTTCAAAGCAAAAGAATAAGCAGCTATTTTCACTCCCACTTTACTAGAAAAGAAGTAACTGTAATTAGAGGCAGCATATTGAAGGGATGATGCAGCAACAAGTGATGACAATTGGCAGCAAAACAGAAAGCCACCAAAAACAGATCCCAAGGAACGGGAATTCTCATTCATTGCTGGTGAGAATGCAAAGTGGTACAGATACTTTGGAAGACAGTTTGGTGGTTTCTTACAAAACTGAGCATCCTCTTACCACACCATCCGGCCATCGTTCTCCTTGGTATTTACCGAGATGAATTGAAAACATATGTTCCTACAAAAATCTGCTCACAGATATTTATAGCAGCTTTGTTTGTAACTGCTAAAACTTGGAGGCAGCCAAAAAGTCCTTCAGTTGGGTAAATGAATAAATAAACTGCCGTGCTTTGAGACAATGGAGTATTATTCAGCACTAAAAAGAAATGAGGTATCAGGTCATGAAAAGACAGGGAGTAAACTTAAACACACGTCAGTGAGTGAAACGGGCCAGTCTGAGAAGGCTACATACTGTGTGGTTCTGACTATATGACGTTCTGGAAACAGCAAACCTTCGGAGACAATAAAAAGGTAGTCGTTGCCAGAGGCTATTGGGGAAGGAATGACGATAGGCAGGGCACAGAGGGTTTTTGGGGCAGTGAGCTCACCCCGTATGATACTAGAATGATGGATGCATGTCACTATACATGTGTCCTAACCCACAGAATGTACAACACCGAGAGTCGACTCTGATACACACTGTGGACTCCTGGTGATTATGATGTGTCAACGTAGGCTCATGAGTTGTAACAAATGTACACTCGGGTGGGGCGGTTGATAATGGGGGTGCTGTACGCTTTTGGGGTGAAGGGTGTGTGGGAAATCTCTGTATCTTCTACTCAATTTTGCTGTGAAGCTCAAACTGCTCTAAAAAATAAAGTCTATTTTTTTGAAAAAAAATTTTTTAAAGGGCAAACCCAAGGATCTCCACATCTCTGCAGCCCGGGACCATTTGGGCCTGTGGTCACTGGGTTCGCAGTGTTCCAGCTGAAAAATCGTTTCTGTGGAGGTGAGCAAAGGGGGAGGAGGGGATGGGGACATACCTGTAATAGTGTCAATGATAAAATAAAAAAACAAAAACAAACAAAAAGAACCCCAAGGCTGGAAGCCAAAACTGTGTCCCATCAGTTGTTCTTAATGAGGAAGTAACATGGATAATGCATTTCAAAATCATTCCACTAAAAGTATGCTTTAAGAATTAGACCTTGAACAAAAGCACATGGTTATCTGGAACATTCTCTACTTGGGACAATTGAGTTCAATGTGAGGCGCTCTGCTGTGCTCCCGATGGCAGGTACAGCGCGGACCCGCTGCTCACTAAGGGGCTTGCCAGGGAGGATGCTTGGGCTCCGCCACGCCCTTCAAGGCTCCACCCTGACCCCACCTGATTAATTGCACACCAAAAGGAGCCTCCAAGAGGGCAAGGTCTCAGAATACAATGGTGAAGGGTGTCCACTGAGAAACAGCAGGCAGGCTTGTATTATCTGAGGGCCACATGGTTCCACAGGCACCGCCAGAAGCCTTTAAGCAACACTAAGAAAATTAAGACTTCCTAAACTATCCCCCACCCCATCCCACCCCAAAATGCTCCCAGAACACTAGCCCTTATCATGGGAGTGACCCAAGAGAAGCCCACTGTGAGACCAGAACTCCCTCAGCATTGATGGAGAGGGACAGAGGACACAGTGTCCAAAGGGCCGAAGAATGGGAGCAGCACCACTGTGTCTGTCTGGGCTGTGCAGGTCACGATGCCTCCTGGGCAGGGTGTGGCCACCATCACTCTGTGGGGCTAACAAGAGAGGTACTGATGAGCCGCCATCTGTTGGGATGGGAGCCAGGGCCACGGGTGGCCAGGCCACCACATCAAACCAGAAGGTAAAGCCCTGAAAACAAAGTTGGTCAGCACATGCCCTCACAGGCCCCTGCCAGGATGCTCGTTATGGCATGAGCATCTCCGCGGGGTGGGGGGTTGGCAGGGGGGATGGTGACGAAGAACTGAACACACCTTCTCTTGGAACGAACTGAATGTTCTTACTGTGGAAGTGAGCACAGACCTGTGCCCCCTGGGACAGGAGAGATCAGGCAGGGAAGAAAAGTCAGGTAGTGGATGTAGCATCAACAACTGCCATTTCCGGAGGCCCCGCCCGGCGCCAGGCGCTGCTCCGGGCACCAGAGATGCAGGGGAGAGTGAGACGGCACGGCCCTGCTCTCATCCAGCTTGTTCTAAGGTAGAGACCGACAACCCATAGTTTATATACATAGTGTATATATTTATTGAGTTCCTTACTGAACTTAAACAAATAACTCAAGAACAAAATCAGTATGTGCTATTAAGCACATGAACCAGGATGGTAAGAGAGAGACCGGAGGTGGCCTTTAGAACAGGCACTTAGTGAAGGTCTCTCTGATGAGGTGACACCTGAATTGAGACTGGGCCCCCGAAGCCAGGTTGTGATATGAGGGCAGATCACCCCAGAGAACAAAGCAAGTGAGAAGACTCTAAGACAGAACAAGTTCATGGGGGTGAGTAATAAAAACATCACTGAGAGTGGGATGGGGTAAATAGGAGAAGGGGTGGTGGGAGATTGGAAAGGTTGGCCAGGGTACTGTCAGGGAGGGTAAGAAACCTGGACCCATTTCTAAGTGTGATGAGCAAAGCATTGGCAGGATTCAACCGGGAGAGGGATGGGGGTGGCAGGAGGAACCACCAAGGAGTGACAGGGATGGACCCGGAAAGAAATACTCATGTATTTTTAAGGTAGATATTTTTAAGTACTTGCTGATGGAGTCAAGTGAGACTCAGCAGCACTTCTGTACATCCCAGGGTTTCTAGCACCCTGTGTTGCCCACAACAGGAACTAATTAATGGTTGGATACATGGATGCCTGCTGGTACGGTGTCTGGTTAGTTGGTTATTTGGATGGGTGAATGATTGGATAGTTGGTTGGATGGATGGATGGACAGTTGGTTAATAGGTAGATGGATAGTTGACTGGTTGGATGGGTGATTAAATAGTTGGATGGATGGGTGAGTAGATGAGTGGATGATAAACGAATGACTGGTTTATGGTTGGGTAGATGGGAAGTAGAGAAGTTAGTCTGTTCACTAGCTGGTGTAATGTATTTCCTGATCACTACCCAACCTCTCCTTCGAGGGTCCTTGGTACCCACCAACTCTCTTGAGCCTAAAGCCCTGCCCTGAACAACACCCAGACTTGCCGTTTTACCCCAGTGTTTGCCATTCTCCCCGTGGCCCTGCACCCTCAGGACCTTCCGGTCTACTGAGGGCCACAGCTGGGCTCCAGGTCCTGGGAGGTTGTCAGTGTAATGGTTGGGTATACATAACAGGCCCTAGACTTAAGCAGAGTCCCAGCTTTGCCCCTTAGAGGCCACATGGCCCAGAGAAGTCCTCTGTCTCATCTCTACTTTGGCAAAATAGAGCTAAGAATACCGGGTCCACCTACGCACAGGGTCATGAGAATCAAATGAGAAACTAGGCTTGAGGGTGTTCAACGGAGGTCAGGGTTATTCTCATTATCCTGCTATTCCAGTTAAGGAGCAGGGGTTTCCTGTCTAGAGCACGCGTTTCCCAAGTTCCAGGGCCTTTGGTCCTCTTCACTGGTTGCTGCTCTCACAGCCTAACTCAGACCTCTGCCCTCACAGTAACCCCTGCTTTGGGCTTGCTCTTCTTTGCCTTGGACGACCTGTGTTTTGCAGTGACAACATCCACCATTTACAAGACCCATCCTGACTGTACTTTAGACAGAGGCCCTGCAATGCCCTCTGCCTCCTGGCTCTGCACTTAAAAACTAAAACTTGTCTCTGGCCTCGTGATCTCAAGCCCAGCCCCTAGCACCAGCTCTAGAACATAGCAAACGTTCGAATAGTATGTATGCCTGAGGGATGCCTCACTGGTTTTGCCAAAAGACAGTTCAAACTGTCTTTTGCCAAGATGTATTAGTTAGCTTTTGATGCATAACCAACTGCCCCAACATGCAGTAGTTTAAAATAACAAACATGTACTAGTTGCTATGATTCTGTAGGTTGGCTGGCAGTTCTTCCGGTCTGGGTGACTCGGCTGGGGCCAGAGGGTCTAGGGTATCCTCCTTCATATGTCTGAGACTGCTGGGATGACAGGGACTTCTCTCTACATGGTCTCCCATCCTCAAGGAGGCTGGCCTGGCTTTTTCACGTGATGGTAGACAATTTCCACAAGAGGATGCAAGTCCAATGCACAGGCATTTTTAAGATTCTGCCTGCATCACAACTGCTAATGTCTTCTGGCCAAGTCACACAGCCAAGCCCAGAGTCATTCTGAGAACGGACCATACAAGCACACTGACCCAGAAGTAATTAGATTTATTGCTGCAACAATTGACCACACTAGGTAACGCAGAGCAGGCTTGACTGAGCCCACATTCCATAAACTCCTCTGGGAAGCAGAGCACTGGTGACCACAGGGAGCTGTCAGGCCTAGCTGGAACACTGAGAAAGGAACTAGAACTTTCTACCAACAGGACCCCTCCCACACACACAAACCAGATTTCACCTCTGTATTAGTCGCTATTGATACATAGTACTGCATGACAAACGACCTCAAAATATCAATGACTTACAACAAATGCTCATTCTTCTTGCTTGCAAATCTGTGACTCAGTGGTGGTTGCTGTCTCCCACAAGTCACCTTCTGAGTTTTTGACTGAATGGGCAGTGGCTAGTCAGGGACGCATTTTTTGGAGCAAGAGCAGAAGCACAGAGAGAGAGAGACACCAAGTGACATTCATAAGTTAATTGTCTCTCACATTCCCTCTGCAAGCATCCCTTGGCCAAAACCAGTGCCATGGCTAAGCCCAAAGTCAAAGGGCAGATATGCAAGCATGTGGAAGTAGAATAACCCCAGATGGAAGTGAAGGGTTGTGTTCAATTTTCAATGGACCACAACATCCCACGCACCCCTCCTGACCTTTCCATTCTCCCATCCCAGATCAGTCACTTGAAAGCTGGAGGTACCACCAGTCAGGTGAGCCAGCCTTGTCCTTCCAGGCAACCAGCACTTCCCCTGAAGCTTCTCTATGCTCGGGTCCACAGCCCATGACATTGGGATAAGGTTGACAGAGCTAGAAAGATTATATGGGGATACATTCCATCTTCCCACAGAAAACAGTTCTGAGGTCATAGATCTACCTACGTCATGGTAGAAGTGTCCAATTTTGCCTATTTTGACAGTCCTCATCATTTCTGGTTTTCAAAGCCATCAGCATCTTACAGGCAGGGCTGAAAACAGGGCTATTGGCTGAGCTCCATATCTGACAGAGACTCGTGTCCAGGGCATATTTTTATCATTAAACCCCTTCTCACAGTTGAAACAGCAGAACACTTTTGAGGTGACTGGGCAAAATTTCCTCAGGAAACATGCTGATTTCAACCACCTGGGCAGAGCAGATGCTCTGATCTTCTTTTTATCTTGATGAACACCTTTATTGATTTATTACCTTCTCTTAACATGTGTAAAGGGAGATCCCCTTCATTCGCTGATAGAGCTCCCCCAGGCCCCAGAAGCTGAGGTCAAGGGGATGTGAGAAAACAAGCAGCTTTTAAGGGTGCACCTGTTAAGTGGCAGGGACTGCACCAGGCGCTTCAGGCACGCATGCCGTCACGGGGCATGGTCCTTGTCCACAGAGAGCTCACCCAAGGGAGAACCATAAGAAAGAGGAAACGCTACTGGATCCAGATGATTGATCTTCAATTTTGAGGAAAGGGACTCTCTTCTTTGCTGTTTGAGCAGTGATGCTGCAGCCTGAGATTTAAGAATGAGAGGGACGGAATGACTCACAGGATGAGGAAGGTGGAATCAGAGTTAGAACTCGGTTCTCCCGAATGTGAGTTCCCGGCATGTCCATGCCGTCATAATGCCTCCGCTCACTAGCAACTTCACAAGGAGGCCTTGCTTAGCTTTGTCCGAGGCTCCACAGATGGAGATGAATTGGAATAAACTCCACATTGACTTTCAAAACCTCGGTTTTAGACCTGACTTTACCACTTTTCAGTCATTTAATCCCCAGCAAGTTGTTCTGTTAGAGCCTGATTTTCCTCATCTGTACAAAGGGTATAAAAAACCAGAGAATACCTGAATTGTAAGAGATCTTGCAGGCCACCTAGTCCATCCAGACACAAGCTATTTGAATTCCTTCCCAATGGAGGAGATGTAACCTATACTTGATTACCTCTGATGACAGAGAACTCACCACTCTCTGGGAAAGCATTTATCATCTTTGGTCAGTTGAACTGGAAAGCCCTTACTTACAGTGAGTTGAAATTTATCTCCCTGCTTACTTAACTAGTGGACCTTTGATCGCCTCCTTTGAAACAGGTCGAACCTGTCAGGTTTCTCTTCCATAGGATACATCTTCCTTGGCCAGAGGACTTGATTCATGTGGTCCTGGGCCTTTCCTTCTGCCTGTTGGACATGCTCCGTTCCTTCCACCACTTTGCACATGACGTGGGTGCAAGTCCCTTTAGCAATGTGATCACTCTTCTCTGGAGAGGTTTCTACTTCTTTTCATACCAGCCCAGAGCAGGGAAATCCTCCCCCTTCCCAGCAACAGCATTTCTACCCTCACAGATAGAAATTGGAGCGGTGTTTCCTCCCAGACACTCGGCTTACACTGCACTTCCTTTCAGACAACTAGGTCTGTTTCACACATGTTAATAAGCCACGCTCCCTTGGTTTCTCATTAGGTGGTTGCATCTGGATTAATCCAAACACTGAATCTTACACTTATATGTGTTATACTTCAATTTCCTTGATTTAACTCTCTGCTCTGAATGTCAAAATCCATTCGTATCTTTTAGAATTTAGTTGGGTTTGTTTGTTTGCTTGTTTGTTTGTTTATTTGACTTGCACTGGATTGGTTTTGCTTTAAAATTTAGAGCCTGTGGAGACCTAAAAGAACCACGCCAACCTTCTCATTTATTTATGTATTTATTTCTATTTTCTTTGTGTGATTTTTTTATTACAAAATGTAGAGCAAAAGTTGTAAATAAACGTTTTATTAAAAAGGAACTGCTAATGACTTTTAAATATATGTAAAGACAGCTACCCTGATGCATAATAAGAGAAATGAAGATGACCCACCAAATATGGAAAGATCAAAAAGTTTCTAAAAGTGTAGGAGACAGGCATGCTCTTACATTGTTGGTGAAAATGTAAATAGAAAATTCCATGAGAGCAATGTGAAGATTTCTACCAAATTTCAAATGCAAAAAATATATACATATGTTAAAAATGACATGTCGCCGATTGACACTTTTAAGAATTTATTCTACAGGTATATTCAAACATAAATAACATTAATTAAGTACAATCGTATACTACATTGTTTACAAAAGGAAAAGATTGGAAGCTATTGTACATAAGCGTCTACCAATGGGAAGCAATACACATACATTACGGCACAATACACAATGGAGTATTACACAAAGGTTTAATAAAGAGGGGATTTCTACCTATGGCCATGATGGGAAAGCTAGTCCTCCTTTTATAAACAATTAGGAAATTGGGTTGAAACAATGCTTTTCTGACATCGAAAGGAAGGAAGTATAGGACTGTGATCTCTGAAAGAAAGAAATTTAAAAGGATGAATTCTCCCATAAACCCGACCATTTACTGGGGCACAGAGAAAAGGAAACCAAGTGAAATATGGTGAATCTGCTGAGGTGAGAAGGAAAAGACTAGAGTTCAGAGAAGTTAAAAGAGCTGAAATTTGGGAAGTAAAATACTGGAAAAGAGGAACCCATGTAGAGAAAGTTCCCGGAAACCCCCACGGGGACCCTGTGAGTCTTTCTCAGAGTACTAAGCAGTGAATGCATAGAATGAGACTCCACAAAACCAGGCAAAGCACTACCAGGGTAAAAACAAAACAAAACAAAGCACTACCAGAGCTCACACAGGACTGGGAGATGTTCAAAACCAATTACCCAGATTGGAGAGACTTTCTTTAACATCGCAAAGAATCCAAGAGACCCCCAAAGCTCATGCCTTAGGAATAGGGTTAAAGAAGACCTAAACCAAAGGTTATTCTAGGCATACCCAACCAAAGTTTAAAAGCAAGCCTTGAAATGATTCAGTAAATTAACTGCCCAAAGAACAAAACACAACACTTTAAAGACAACGAAATCCACACACTCAACAACATATAATCACGTATCCGGCATCCAATCAAATATTAGTAGGCAAAGCAAGAAAATGCCAGTAATAACTAGGAGAAAAATAAGCCAATAGAAATAGACCCAAAAATGATCTAGAGGATAGAATTAGTAGACAAAAACTTTAAAACAACTACTGTAACTAGTTTCAAGGATTTAAAGAAAAACATAATTATAACTAGGAGGAAAATAGAGAATATAAAAAGAATCAAATAAAACTTTTAAACTGAAAAATATATGAAATGAAAAGCTCCCTCACTCAATAAACTTTACAGTAAATTAGACACAACAGAAGAGAAGAGAAGTAATCTTGAAAACAGGGCCACAGAAACCATCTAATCTGATGCACTGAGGGGGAATAAAGATTGAAAAAATTAAGAGCTTTAGTGACCTGAAGAACAATATTGAGCAGTCTAACACACACATAACCGGAATCCAGGATCTGAAAGGGTGGGGAATATGCAAAGAGAACATGGCTGAAATTTTTCTAACTGTAATGAAACATTCAGTTCACAGATTCAAGAATCTCAATGAGTCCTAAGCAGGGAGAACACCAAGAATACAACAACAAGCCACATCATAATCAGATTGCTGGAAACAAATAAAGAAAGAAAAATATCTCAAAAGCAGAGACACAAAACTTTCAGAGGAACAAAGTAAGAAGGACTGCTGACCCCTTATAAGAAAAATGCAATGTAGTTGTTAATAGGGTGACAGCTTTTAAACGCTGAAAGTAGGATAGACGACAAATAGATGACTAGATATAGACAAATAAGTGACAAATAAACAAAAATATATCCAGCAAAAATTGCCTTTAAAATGGAAGACAAAATAAGAGTATTTTCATACCCCTACCCCCCTAAAAAAAAAAAAAAGTCTATAAAAATTTACAGCCTGCAGATGTTCACCATCATGAAACAACGAAGTAATTCCTTCAGGCTGAAGGATTGATACCAGATATAAACTCAAATCTACCTACATAAAGGAATGAAAAGTACCAGAAAAGTGCCAGTAACTATGTGGGTAAATATATAACATTTTCTCTCATTTTCAACCCTTAAAAGATAATCGACTAAAATGAGAGGATGACACCATATTGTGAGGTTTATAACATGTGCACAGGTAGGATACATGACAATAAAGCACAAAAGACAGGAGATACAGTACAAGTATACAGTTATAACATTCATACACTATATGAAGTGATACAATATTGTTTCAAAGTAGGCTTCGATAAAGTTAAAGATGTGTATTATAAACCCTTGAATGATCACTAGGAAAAAGAAAAAGAGGTAGAGCTAATAAGCCAATAGAGAAGACAACAAATTATTAAAAATTACTCAACCGATCCAAGAAAAGTCAGGAATAAAGAATTTTTAAAAATGAGACAGAGAAAACAACTGTAATATGGCAGATTTAAGTCTACCACATCATAATTACATTGAATTTAATGGAATAATTGCACCAATTCAAAGGCA
>PVJD01012605.1:0-38754 GCA_004026545.1 Mormoops blainvillei | reverse complement strand
ACAAACCATTTTCTACAACCTTCAAAATAATGTTACAAGGCCTTTGCTATTGTCATTCTTATTTTATGTTTAAAGAAATTAAGGCTCGGAAACGTTATGAAATTGTTAAGCCATCATTTGCACCCAGACCCCTTGAAAACAGAACCCAAACTCCTAACTGCTGTGCGTTTGCTTCGAACAAACGCAAGGACGTAGGTCCGAGGCCGGCAAATGCAGCGAGCAGGCAGCGCGCCGAATACAGCCCTCCCTCGCTTTGCGAGGCCCACGAGCTGAGAATGTTGTTTACATTTTTAAGAGGTTGAAAGACAATCCAAAGAGGAATCCAATTTCGTGACATGTAAAAAAATTTTGAAATAGAAATGTCAGTGTCCACAAATAAGATCGTATTGGGACAAAGGCACGCACTCATTTACATACTGCCTATGGCCGCTCTGATGCCACGACAGCACAGTAGTACAGTTGCTACAGAGAAAGTGTGGCCTGTCCAACTTAAAACATTTGCCATGCAGCCCTTCGTAGGAAATGGTTGCCAACTCCTGATCTAGCTACCTGTTCTCCTAACTTTGGACAACACCTCCATTTTATTTATACATTTTTGAGTGTATGTGTCTCTTGAGAAAATAGCACGTGTGAGACTGAGAAAATGTAAATTTACCCAACAGTGAGAAGAGTGACAGAATTTTCCACTTCTTTTGATGCTGATAGCAAACTGTTAAGGTGATGACAGATACAGAAAAACGGTCAAATATCTCCATCTAGTGGGAAAATCTGAAATTACAGGCGAGGTAACGAAGCTAGTTTTCTGCCACTGTGGCCTGCATCAGCGTCACCTGGATTCCTGGTTTGAAAGACACATTTCGGGATCACACGCCTTGTATGTTTTGATGCAGTATAACTGGAGCGTAGCTCCGGAGTGTGGCCCAGGAAAATGTATGTGGAGTAAACAGCCCAGGTCATTCTGAAGCAGATCTTCGAATCCTCTGAGAAACATCGATCGAAAACCACGCTCATGCCTGGGGAGAAACAAAAGGCCACTTCCGTTTCTGCGTCTTGTATGTGTTTAGTTCACACGGGTCAGTACTGTTGCGTCTTGAGCCATGGACTTGGTGGAGAACTAGAGCAATGACGGAAGAGTGGGAACCCAGGAGCCCCCAGGCTCCCCTGCAGTCACGATGAGTCCCAGTGAGAGGGACCATTACGTACACACCAATTGTCTGCACAGAGAAAGGTCACTGCTGTCGAAAGTTGAGAGCTGGAAGCCTGGCACCTGTACCCAACAAGGAACCAGAGGTGAATTACCCAAGCCTGGTGATGTGGGTGCAAGGGGGAAATCTGGCGACTTCCCCTAATAGTCTGTCTACTGCTGCTTTGGTCAGAGTTTATTGGCTCCAGAGTAGCGAACTGTGGTCTGAAGCAAAGGCTAGATACACGTGCGCCGTGAAGTTCCTTGTAAGAATCGTCCGCTGCGACCGGTCGCCCTGCAGCTCCCAGCGTATGCCTACGCTACCATACGGCTCTGTGGGCGAGTCCGCGCGTGTGTCTGTCCATCTCTGTTTCTTCCTGCCTCAGGATTGCCATGCACTGGAGAGGAGAAGCTGGTTAAGAAAGGTGAGAGAAGGTTGCAGCGGCAAAGTTGTATGGGCAATATGGTCCTGCTAAGTTTTCTTTTCAATGTGGTAGAAGTTAGGATGTAAGACACCTTCGAAGTAGATACTACTCGTAAAGTCATAAATTACAGATAAAGAAACGGAAGCTCAAAGAAGATAAAAAGAACGGTAAAGATCGCTGTTATGGTTTAAATGTCTGTCACCTCCAAATGCATATGTCGAAAATCCTACTGTCCGAAGCGTCGGTATGAGGAGGAGGGGCCTGTGGGAGGCGCTGCCGTCATGAGAGTAGAACCCTCATGGGTGAGGCTAGGATCCTTCTAAGAGGACCCACAGAGCTCTTTAACCCCTTCGGCCACATGACGACACAACAAGAAATGCAGGACCCCGAGGTGGGCCCCCATCCAAACATGCGACCGCACTGATCTAGAACTCCAGCCTCATCAGTGTGAGAAATACAGGTGCTGTTTGTTTCTAAGCCACGCAGGCTGTGGTCCTTTGTTTCAGCAGTCTGAGCAGATGACGACAGCCACACAGCTGTCCCAAGACACAGATCCAATGTTTTGTAACCTCAAAGCCCATGCTTTCGGGCTCATGATTAGCTGCTGGGCAGAGAATGTACACACATGCACACGCAGAAAACTATCACAATAATTTTTACCATGTATTGAACACCTTGCAGGGGTCAGTGATTATGTATACATACATATATACATATATGCATACATGTGAATGTGCATATTTACAACATTTACCTATCCTTTGCTTACATGTATGTCTCTCCTTTGCTTAATTTGATCCCCAGCATAATTCTACTAATGAAGTAACTACCATTATTATTATTTCCATTGTGCCGACGAGGAAATAGATTCTAAGAAGTCAAGACAATTCATCTAGTATGTGCAGAACCTGGATTTAAACTCGAGTTAGTTCAACTCTAAATCTTTCTATTATATAAAGGCACAAGCATGGGTTGCTATAGTATCCCAACCCCATCAAACCCTTTCCCAAGTCTCAGCTAAAATATGGGGGTGGTACTTTTATGGAAAGCCAAATTAGAAAATATAATTATGCAAAAAAGTACCGAGCATCATATATATATTTTTTATATTATATATATATACTATATATACTGTATATATAATACTCTCTCTATATATTGTGTATATATATACTGTGTATACTGTATAAATACTACGTATACTGTATATATTATATATATATATATACTATATATAGTGATCGCTATGCTGTACACCTGATACTAAAACAAAATTATATTGAATGTAAACTGCAGTCGAAAAAAATGTAAAATAAAGACACAGCCCATGTATCTGTAAACTTTTTCTGTAAAGGCCAGACAGTGAATATTTCAACTCTGTGGACTAAACACAGTCTCTGTTAAAACTGATACTTACATTTCCATCTCCTAATCATATGATAAATCAGTGTTTTCTCTTTTAAATTAATTATTACTTTTTAGTCTGGATTGGCATTGGACAGACAGCACAGTGGCCAGACAATCACATGCTTTACAAAGTGGTCGCTCTGATCTTCCCAGCACCCACCAGGCACCGCACGTACTTATCATATTATTATTGACTATATTCCCTGTGCTTTTCTTACTTCCCTGTGACTATTTTGTAGCTACCAATTTGTTCTTAGTCCTTTCATTTCTTTCAGTGTTTTCTCTTTAAAAATTGTTTTTTCATCCCTGTAGCATCGCTCAGAATCCCCCGATTAAGAAAAATAGCTTTTTGTCCTGAGAGTCCTTTTTGGCCCCGATTACTATACGACTGTGTACCATGAAATGTTATGTTTCATCCATCGCTGAGGATAATGACCAATAAAATTTAATGAGACTCACACAGCAGTGACCCATCCAACCCAGAAATGACAACAATAAAAGAATGGAAATTTTTCAAAACTTGAAAATTTTTAAATGCCTAAATAAATAGGTAGACACGAAGCCATCTCCTGTATCTTCACTTACGCATTCTCTTTGTCTTTGAAAAAGAGAAAGCTGATCACAAGTTGGTAATTCTTCTAGTCAAGAAAACACAGAAGTCCACATACACATGGGTTTCAAAGGTTTATAGATCCAGGTGTCCAACCAATGTGATCGTTCTGTCTTCTCCCCCTTCCCCCAGCTGTTGATCCTAGAAAATTAACTCAGATTTTAATCCTGTCTTGTTCATCCTCTCCTGAAATGCGGTAGTTGGCTCATCAGCTGGCCTTGTCTCTAGGTCTTTGCTTCTTGGTACAATAGACCTTGGGAGAGAAATTTCCTCAAGTTAGGTAGTTGTATAACTTGTCGGAATCTCTCTGCAGACAATGGCTGTGAAAGGAGCGATGTGCCTAGGACTCGACTATAGTACAAGCTTGCAGTTTTGCATTTTCTCTTAGTGCTAAGTGTTCAGGAAATATAAGAGGATGCCCTAGGGAACAGATAGAATGCTAATGCTTTATTCACGGAGGCAGGCCGGGAACTTGACAGGAAGGGGCTGATGCAATAACTGTGAATATGTGACTGTCTTTTGGGGCTAGAGTCAGAGTTGCCAAAAACTAGAGGAGACCCAATGAAATTTGAAGTTCAGATTTGCAATGAATGTATTTTCAGTGTAATTACATCCCTAATACTGAATGGATCATCCTTACGCTAAAGCCCGATCTGTTGTTTATCTGCAATACAAATGCAACTGGTCATCCCATATCTTTATTTATTAAATTTGGTAATTCTAGCTTGAGTATAAATATTTCTAATAGTATCTGTAGAGTAGGGCAAGGTATACAGAGCCTGGGGAATAAACCTACTATGTCAGGATTAGAAACTTAAGACTTTGGCCCTGGCTGGTGTGGCTCAGTGGATCGCGTGCCAGCCTGTGAAACAAAGGTTCGCTGGTTCAATTCCCAGTCAGGGTACGTGCCTGGGTTGCGGGCCAGGTCCCCAGTTGGGGGTGTGTGAGAGGCAAACACACATGGATGTTTCTCTCCCTCTCTCTCTCTCTCCCTTCCCCTCTCTAAAAATAATTAAATAAAATCTTTAAAAAAAAGAAACTTAAGACTTTATCAGGCATTTTGTGTGTAGACTTGTGGTTGTCTCTCTGTGATCAAATATACTGTGCGTCTTCCACCGTGTTTGGTATATTCCAGCCGGGTAGCTGGCTCTATGAATGAATGATATAGAGGCAATGCTTAGAAAAACACGGTTAAGTAGAACTAAATCTCATCTCTGCAGGCCAGCATGGTGATGGAGACATTAGTCACTTAAGTTAGAGAACAAGAGACATGCAAACATGGTAAGCATGTGACAGGCTGTACATTATTGGACCAAGCATCTTCTCCATTCCTGGGGTTTCTCTTTCCAGAGGTAATCTGGGGACAGTGTTTGTACTGTTGGAGGGGCGAAAGCTTTTTTGCTCACAACGCTACAGGCACTGTAGTGCTTTACACTGAGGAGGCAGACCAGGCACAAAGTGCCTGGAATAGTGTTGGGTACTCTGTGCAAACCAGGGACAGTCAGGTTGGTCCCAAACAATAAGGACTGCAAAAACAGACTTACCTGGTATGTAAACAGAGCCCTAGAAAACATACAGCATGGTCCCAGAAGACCGAGGCCATCTTTAGAAAGCCATGACTGAGGTGTCGCTGCTTTCAATCATAACACGGTCTCAGGAGGCCAGTAGTAAACCTTTAACTCTGAGATGTGACATCAGGGAAAGACAAGCCCTATATCTAACAGCTAATTTGAAAACTGCCACCTTTTTCAGGACAATCAATCTATCCGTTTTGGTTTTTTTTAGAGCAACAAGAAACATGATGGTCTTCCAAGGAGTATGTTCTTGGGAGATAAGGCACTGTAGTGGAAAGCATCTCTCCTTGTCACTGTATGTTGTAGCATCCATGTCATGTGATTTTTTCTTTTGCATTATGCAGTGAAATGAAACCGGTTTAGCCCTGACCTCCTCTTCACCAAGAATTTTGGCAAGAGCTGAAATCATAAAGAATACTCATACCACAGAGTTATAATAATAATAAAATTCATAGAACAGTATCTCTTACTAACATGCCTGAGATCTTTCCCAATAAATCCCACTGGACCAACATATCAAATTTCTGGTCATGGGGGTCTGTAACTTTTTTTTTTTGTAGGGCTTTAATTGTAATATTCTAAACTTGGCTTCTTCAAAATTGCAGCATACATAATGCATTTATTTTTATTAAAGTATAGTTGGCATAAGATATTATTTTCTGTATTAGTTTCAGATGTACAACAGAGCAATTCCACATTTATATTGCCTTACGATGTGGTCACTATAAGGAGTTCAGTAACTGTCTATCACGGTCTTCTGAGGCCTATTTTGAAATAAAACTAGTTGTTCTCTCATGTCCAGACCCTCTGTGTGACCCAACTGTGTTAAGTTCTGCTTAGTTAGGATCCAGGTAAGAGTATTTAACCATTCAGACAGCTACTGAACTTAGCATATGCAACTGGGCTGCTTGTTTGAGGGTTTCCATGACCTTAGATGAAATATGAATTTAGCAAATCTAGTTGGACTTTCTGGAAGAAGGGCCATCAAATTCTGATTCTCTCTCACTTGGAATATACATTATGTAGACCTGGATTCGGTAGATTCAATTTGGCCTTGATTTACGTATATGTCACTGAGGCCTAAGACACAGTAGATCCTTAATAAATATTCTTGATACAGGGATAATATTTTTGAAGAACACTAATGTATTTTTATTTTTAAACATATATATGAGACGTCCCATATTTTGCTAGATGTGCCCATTTCTCACATGGTTTTTGTTTGCCTTGTCTCTGTGCGTGCATGTGTCAGGGATTGAGATTATAACAGAAATGCAAAAAAAGATGTAAGTTTTAAACTTTTAGCATGTAGAAGACGGTTTTTTTATCCTAATCTGTAGCAAGCAATAATCTTGGAAAACAAGTATTGTCAAGAGAGTAAAAATGAAAAACAGCTATCAACACTTTTTGAAAGTTTCCTTGGACGTAAGGAGAGGCAGGTTGGTAAAACAGGAAGTTCATGTGGTCTCCTCTACAGACTAGGGAAGAGAGGCTGCTTTCATCAGTCAGCCTGTGGCTCTGTATCTCCAGCAACAGAGCCTCTGATGAAAGGAAGTCCAGTACAAAGAGGGAAAGTAACTGGAAGACCTGGCCCGCTATGTCATGTGACTGTCATAAGAGGACAGAATGATGATAGCTGAGGAAACAGGTTTTCTGGCCTTTATTTTCTCTTCCTGGACTAAGGTCTCATGGTAGGAGTCTTGTTAGAGACCATAAGAAAAGGGAAAAGTCCAAAATCCGTGGAGGTTGAGTCCTATCCCATCTGGGAGGAGACCTGGTTTCAGTGTGGCCTCTCTGCAAATGGGGCGGCAACCCCATCACGGCCAAGTTGATGGATGGCGTAGGGAGGCAGAAGGAGGAACCAAGTTCAGTGGCCCAGAGTCTCTTGCGACTCCCGTGTGGTACAAAAGTCACTGAGAAGCTCCCGAATGCCCTGTGGAAATACAGGGAAAGTCGCTGATGGTGTTGTCTGGCCACTCATCATGATACAGCCTGAGAGGAGGAGACTGGGTGGATCCTGAGAGAAGTGGTAGTGATTAAAAAAAAAAAATCAAGAAACGATATTTTCTTTTCAATCTGACTGTAGTGTATAAATATGTAAGCCCTTATGCTTATTGAAAGAATATATAAATTAATAATTCCCTACCTTATCCTTGTTAGCTTAAACCGGCTAGGTAGGTGAACTTCACATCACCATAGTAACAAGGGATCTGCCCCTGTAGCGCCTTTCCCCAGCTAGGCCAGCCGGAGACAAGCAGCACTGTGGCAGCGCCGAGCCTCACATCCTGACTGTTCAGTCTGCTCAGCTCTTGGCCGTGCAGCTAGGCCACAGCCCGAGCGTGATTTTCAAATGCAGCTGTGCAGCGGTAGCACTGGGCAACATCCGTGTCTCTCTGAACAGTCAATACCTGGTAGAGATGAAGGCCGCCCAACTGGACCCTCAGGAAGATGCTATTCCATCTCCGCTTGCCCGACCAGGCATTACTCTGAATATCATCTCCCTATTGGTGACATCCAGCTGTGACTGGACCGCCGTGATAGGTCCTTTCATCTTTCCTTTTTCCACTGGGTCACACTCCCGATTTGACAGGACATACCAAGCTGTGCTCTGGGGATTAAGGTTTACGTCACTTTGCTTCTGCATTGCTTTGGATAAGGCATGCATTTAAACATGCAACAGAGCTGTCTGTGTGTGTGTGTTTGTTTTGCGGCATGTCTACATCTCCGTCTGTACCCCTAAAACTCGAAATGTCTGTAGCCTTCTATTTAGAATTAAAGATAAAGACAGGGAAAAGAAACCAAGGAGGGAAATTATATTTTTGTATTTAAATACAGCATTCTACCTATTGGGACAATAAATACTTTAAAAAATAATCAATTGAAGCTGCATTTGACAATCTAAAGCCACACTCTTTATAACCAGAAGAAATAGATTTTATTTAAATTCAATCTGTCAAAGTACAAATGTTTTTGTACAACTTAGGTTGCTCTTTTTTTAAACCTTGAAATAGCACATTTTATAAGCATCTCTCTGGATTTTTCTTGTTGGATTCACACACTACAATACAAAGCCTATTTAGAAGAACATACAGCAGAAATTCTAAAATTGTAAATTTACTTGAAAAGTTACTCTTTTTTTTTCCTTTTTTTCCCCCACCACCACTTTCCCCAGAAAAAGTTACTTTCGTAAAGAAGTTTTTTCAACATTTTATCTTAAATGTTTTTATAATGGGATAAATGCAAATAAAAATTGAAAGGAAAAGTACTACCCAGCTAACCTTTTTGTTGTTTTTTTAATTTAAAAATGTTTATGATAGCGTGCATACCCTTAACATTTTCTACTGGATGAGTATAACACTAACAGAAAAGCATGTATCATTACATAAGAGATAAATACAGAAATTACTAGGGACGTTGAACATTTTGGTGTTTCCATGGGTTAATATTGTGGAACGTGTTCTCAATTTTACCGTACTTTAAAAACTGATTTTGAAAACTTGTTAAACTTAATAATAGGTATTGACAGAGTTCACAGAAATGTTTGAAGAAAATATTAATTTCTGTACAAGTGAGCAGAGGTCACAGTTTGTATCAATATGATAAATATTCACTATATTATTGTGTAGATTGTGATGTGAAATTATAGTCATGTTGTACTTGTAACACATCTAACAACAGGACATGTTAAGGGATACCAAATTTCCAAGTGTGCTTTGGAAGATGATACTGTAAAAGAGTAAATTTGTGAACATTTTTACATTCTGTGATCATCACAGCAAATTATGCCAATGAGTTTTTCATGTGTTTTTTTTTTCTTCACCAACACAGTAAAAGCTTTCCTATTAATAGATGTGAGGTATTATTGAGCCATTTGGGATATTCTCTGAGTAAGAGAATGATGTCTTACTGAAAATCAGACTTTATATTTTAAGCTTCAGAAGTCTTCTTTTATCTTAGTTATGTTCCAAATAAGAGAGTGCCTTTTTTGTCGAAACAGAAACTACTCTTAATCTCTCAGACTCTTCACTTAAAAATTAACAATGTTTTTTTAACTTTTCCTACCTTGGGCACTGTTAATTTCCTTTGAATATTTTGAAGTAATGAGGCTAAACTTAGAGAAGTGGATTTCCATGTATATTACCAGCTGTAAAAACACATATACTTAACACCTATATGTAATTGATGTCTAAAATTTGTTTTGGCTTCACAAATGAGAGCAATCACAACTACATATTAAAATGACACAAGAATTTTCAGGTTTGATTACTAATTGAAGGAAAGAACATGTTTTTTTCCCCTCTCTTCTTCCTACTCTATTTCTTAAAATCATCCAAGATCCTTCCCTTTGATGAGGCAGCTCCTACGGCAGCTTCACCACCACAACGCATGCTCCAGCTCTTCCAATGTTTACAGGAACTTCCTAACGCAAAAAACGAAAACAAGAAAAGAAATGACGTTTGAATGCATTCTGTGTTTAGCATAATACAGCACATTGGAGTTGATCAAGTCCTCAGCTACTCTGGTCATCCTTCGTTCTGAATGTGAACCTGATAACAGTCCCAGGCAGTAGAAAAAACATGGTCTTTACAAAGATGTGATATTGAGTAAGTTTCACCTCTCTGGTAATTTTTTTCACTTGAAAAATGATGCCTGACAATGTGCGTCCTTCGACATTTTTGTTAGAATAACGCTTACCCTTCAAGATTTTAGTAGAGTTAGGTTCAAGGTGAAGAGGTAATAAATGAAATAATTTAGTATTGAGCACTTATAATTCCATTATTTGTTAGTTTTCTTTCACTCTTTCCAACATCGCACAATGAAACAGTGAAAAGCCAGGAATAGAATCCAGGGCCCTCAGGTGCTGGTCTACAGTTTTCAGAAAAGTAAACTGCACCAGCTTCAACAGTCATTTTGATGATCATATTCGACCTAACTGCTTGTTTGCTAAAATGTTTTGGGTTTTTTTTCCATCTCTAGCTGGTCCTAAGCAGTGATACTACCAACATGGAAGAATTTGAATGATTCCAAGGGCTCTAATGGGTTTCCTGTTGAAGGAAAGGGATAGAAACCCATTATCAGATATAACTGCATTAATATATATTTATTTAGACTAGTAACCAGCTCATTATGTAGAATGTGAAGCAGCATGGAGTCAGTATAAGGGGAAGTGGAGTTAGACATGAAATACAAGGTTAGCCTCTTTATGGAAATCTTAAAGAGTTAATCACATTTTCATTTTTAATAACCCATAATTTAAGGAACAAAACACCAGTAGATATTTGGGAATAAATCAACAGCTATCATTGAAAAAAATTGTCAAAAGCATCTACTTTGCTTTTAACATCCTCAAGATGTCCTTTCAGCACCCCATCTTATACTGTCCTTATCATTTCTTCTGTTAGATACCCAGTACTCTTGAGAAGATTTAATTCCAGTCTCTTAATTGTGCACTAAATTCCTTGATGGCTGACTAAAAGTTACGACTGCGGAAGTTTATACAATCTCTGTAAGGAGGAGATGGGAAGGTTTCTCTCCACGGGCACCGGCTGATAAGAAAGGGCAGATATTGTGGATGAGGACATTGCTCTTCGGTTCTCAAGTCATAATGCATACATCGGAAGTTGGCCAGAGAGAAAAGCTCTTGAGTTACGGGTTCTGATTCACTATTCTGTGAAGTGACTGAAAATACAAAGTCAAGAGATGGCTCTGCCCCTGTCCATGTAAGTAATGATGGGGCTCACTAATGATCAATTAAATCAACCCAGTAATTTTCTGAAACATAGATAAAGCATGTACTACAAATTTCACTAAAACAATCTGGTTGGACCCTGAAGGGGAAGAGAATGGAATTAATTCCACACACAGACACAAATACATAAATATACTTTATGTAAACCTGAAATGCACCCATTTGAATACTTTTAATAAGAATACCTGTTTCCATTCATCTTTCTGTGCATCATATGACTCAACGGTATTCAAGTAAGAATGTCCGTCATACCCTCCAACCACAAAGAGTTTGTCTCCCAGAGCGCACACGGCGACGGCATCACGTGGGACACTCAGAGGCGCCACGGTGGACCACGAATCGTGTTTTGGATCATACCTTAGGAGGTTTAGGAATACAATCGAGAGGGGAAGTCCAACAGTGTTAAAGTTAAAAATAATTGGTTTTTATAAAGTGTAGACTTACCTAGTAGAAGGGGTTAAAATAAGAGAAATACCAAGTGTAGTCTAACTAATAAATGTAAAAAGATAGACACGCAACGAAATTCTCTTCAGCCACCACAGGTCACTCAAAGCATAGCAAAAATGTGTTTTCTTGCCAAAATACCACATATTTGTTTGGTCAGTACTCAGATTCCCTACGAGGAAATTTCACTTATTAGCATGTTAACATTATGTGAAAAATGCCCCCTCTCTCAGTATGCTGGTTGGAGAGCTTTCATTCTTTTCGTATTCTCTGTGTATCACTGTTACATGTAGAGATGCCTGATCCTGTTTATGAGAGCTCACATGGAAAGAAATCTCAATATAATTGGTTTTTTGTTTTATAGAATGTTGTATTCTGGTTTTAATACTATTTGTGGTTACAGTGACCCTAACTTTATCCTGTGTTTTTCCCCTATGGGAGTTCCTATTTATCTTCGCAGGAGCCTAGGATTTTTTCCATTTTAATCTGGAGTTAACTCTTTACGCCCAAACCTTTCTCTAAGCTAAATGAAAGATAATTCAGTAAATAATATTAAGTAAAATGTTCTCCATGAATTCTGTCCTAAAATTTAAAGCCTATTTAAAGAAACACATAACTAAAATCTAAATGAAGTGAATAATAAAAGGAGAGTCATATGATTATACATGGAAACACTCCCTGATTTTATATTGGCCTATCTGTAAAATCCAGTGATAAAGAATTATTTTACAAAAGAGAAATGAATTTGTTAGCCTCTACCGATTTCCTTATATTTCTATTACCTCTCTTATTTATGTTTTTAATCTCTTTAATCATATTGTAAATCATCCGATCCCAGCTTCCATTTGCACTTGGGCCTCATACCCAGTCACATTTTTAATAATGCCTGAGATCATCAACAATTCAGATAAGCTCAATATCCAGTGCATATTGTCAAGTGTCACATAGCATATCACCTTAAATTCTGATGTTCTCATAAAACCCAGAGCCGGCAGATGTCTTCAACACAATTGCTGTTGTCTCTGGGGCTACAGTCAGCATAAGCGGACACACACATTTGAAGAGTGAGCCAGGGCTCGCGAGAAGATATCCTCAGAGATTTGCATGCAAAACCCAAGATTGTCATGCATATATGTGATAATTAATAACAAAAATAAGGCTAATGTTAATTTTATCCTGATACTGCTTGATTAAAAAGTGGGGAATGTTGAATCTCTTGAAGAAAAAAATTTATAACATGGTTACTATCTGTAAAGAAGCACAGGGGAAGTTATTAAGGAAAAAATCAGTCACTGCATCACTTTCAGATTAAAATAGCATCATGTCTCTCCCTTTTTGTTTCTCTTTTGCTTGTCCATCTTATATATATATGATATATATGTATCATATAATATATAATATAGTATTACATATATAATATATATTATACATTATTATTATATATATTATATATTATATATTATGGAACTGAAATGGAGCCCGAAGTAGGAGCCTGAAGAATTATAAACTTATTTCTCCACTAAGAGAAATTAAGGATGATTTGCTTGACTTCTTTGCCTCAGTTTTTTCACCCACATTATAGAAATAGTAATCCTTGACCTAGCCAAGATAGTTTTATGTAGTGATTTTAGAAACATTTCATTTGAATGATTATCTTAACTGGATGAGACGCCTGAGGCACCGGGTAGGACAACAATGCGATCCCACGCGGCGTGCGGCTTGGATTGACTTTCTACTGACAAGCCTATGTTACATCTCCATAGGTAGAGGAATTAGGTTGTAGAAAATTGAGTTTCCTTGTGATTCTTGCACTTAACAATACAAATGAATTTTGCTTAATAGAGATAGAATTAATTTTCAGCATGTAGAAATGATGACCGTCGAGGATTAAATTATGTTCCCTATAGGATGTTAACTACCTTTGTAACCATTAACAATCTTTTCAGCCTACCCAATTGTCTATATGTTGTTTCTTCTAAGACTCTGTTGAAGTGGTTTTGACATCTTATGGCTTACTTCGTTAATTAATGAATCACATAAAATCTTTGATATATTAATTTTATATCTCTATGAAGGACAGACCACATGTTAAGCCCCCTAAACCAGTCTTAATACATTTAAAAAGGTTGAAAACATGCCATGTTGTTTCACAATGGAATTAAACTATAAATCAACAGCAGAAGGAAAACTGGAGTATCTACAAATACATAGAAAGGAAAAAACACATGTTTAAACAACCAATGACTGGTTGGGCTTTTCCCTAGACCTCAAATCCCCTCCATTTCTTTGCATGTTTACAAACTACAAATTCTACTTATTCCATGAATTTCTGTTGAAGACACCATCACATACTGATCTCTGTCTTCTGAATTCTAATAACCATACTGACTATAAATTTGTCATTTGGTCTTACAATAATATTTTACTATTATGTCTGCATGTACATTTCCTATCTTGAATGGGAATGTAAATGGTATAACCAAAAAGTCATATGACTGACTTAATTTTAACAACCTTATCATACTTTATTCATTTAAGCGAAAGTTTCCCATTAAAAGAAATTACCTTTGGGAAGTTAAATAACGCAATGGACTCATTTTTCACAACATTATTAACACCTCCCTTAGGAAATTCCTTCTGTGTGGTGTGGGGTGGTGTCTTTATCTTTTGATGATTGATTTAAATTTTCAAATGATAAAGTTATTTCGATTTGAGCTGGTGAATAGGTTCAGCGATATCACTTGGCATAAAATTTCTTTATTCTTATATCCCTTTTGTCTTATTATTTCATAGGGTGACTATCAAACAATAAAACATCATATTCTTTTCATATGTTTCTTCTGATAGAGCTGAAACACATAAGGAGCAGCATTTCTCTGGAATATTTTGAGACTAAAGGTAAGTGTGCAATTTTACAAAGGATTGATTTGCTGAAAGGTTTCAAACTTATTTGGAAAACTACTTCTGGCAGTCTAAAACTATTTCTCATTTCTGAAATAAATTACCAAATCAATACATACATAAATTAACCAAAATCTTTTTACCGTTCCACACAGTCAGAAAGCCTGGAGCAATGGTTAGAAGCGGGGGCATCATGACCACCGATAACATATAAGAATCCATTGTATGTGGCAACGCCCACACCTCCGCGTCTTTTGGACATTGGCGCACATAGACTCCACTTGTTAGTGTGTGGGTCAAAGTATTCCATTGATTTGAGACAGGAACTTCCATCACGTCCACCAATAGCATATAGCCTAGAAACAAAAGACACATGCATATGTAATTTCCAATTTATACATAGAATGAAAGTGAAAGAGCCTTGCACAGAGCATTTTAGGTTTTTGACTATACACGGTGGGGCCCAGAAATAAACCCTCCCCTTTATGGTCAATTAATATTTGACAAAGGAGGCAAGAGCATACAAGGGAGCAAAGACAGTCTCTTCAATAAATGCTGTTGGCAGAACTGAACTGGTACATGCAAAAATATGAAACTAGACCGCTATCTTACACCGCACACAAGAATAAACTCAAAATGGATAAAAGACTTAAGTCTGCAAAACTATAAAAATCATGCAAGAAAACACAGGTAGTAAAATCTCAGACATCTCGAGTAACAATACTTTTGCCCATATCCCCTAGAGCAAGGGAAGCAATGGAAAAAATAAACATATGGGACTCCATCGCCTTAAAAGGCTTCTCTACAGCAAAGGAAACCATCAATGAAATGAAAAGGGAACCCACTGTATGGGAGAATAGATTTGCCAAAGATACATCTGATAAGGAGTTAATGTCCAAAATATAAAAAGAACTTATACAACTCAACACCAGAAAGATGAATAATCCAATTTAAAAATGGGCAAATCATGTGAATAGACACTTCTCCGAAGAGGACATACAGAAGGCCAACAGACACATGAAAACATCCTCAATGTCGCTCACTAATCATCAGAGAGATGCGAACGAAAACCACAATGAGATATCACCACATCCCTGCCAGAAGGATTACCATCAACAAATCAACAAACAAGTGCTGGTGAGGTTGTGGAGAGAGGGGAACCCTAGTGCACTGTGGGTGGGAATGCAGACTGGGGCAGCCACTGTGGGAAACAGTGTGGAACTTCCTCCAAAAATTAACAAGGAAACTCCCTTTTGACCCAGTGATCTCACTTCTAGGAATAGATCCTAAGGATCCTGAAACACGAATTTGACAGAATATATGCACCCAATGTTCACAGTAGTGTTATTTATAATAGCCAAGACCTGGAAGCAGCCCAAGCATCCATCAGTAGATGAGTGGATAAAAAAGCTGTGGTCCATTTCCACAGTGGAACACTACTCAGCTATAAAAAAGAAGGAAATCTTACCTTTTGCAACAGCATGGATGGACCTGGAGATTATTATGCTAAGTGAGATAAGCCAGTCAGAGAAAGACAAATGCCATAAGATTTCACTTATATTTAGTATCAAATGAACAAAATTAAGTGACACGCAAAATAGAAACAGAGGCATAGACACATGGACCAGACTGACAGCTGTCAGAGGGGAGGGAAGTGGGGGTCTGTGTGAAAGAAAGTGAAGGGATCAGCCAGAGAACATAAATGCGTGACCCATGGACACGGACAGCAGTGTGGGATTGGCCAGAGGGAAGCGGTGTGGGCTGGGTGGAGGTGGAAAAATGGGGGGGAAATGGGGACATCCCATGGGAAATTACATACAGAGAAGAGATATTGAAAACACTAGCAGTATTTGTCAATTATACCTCAATAAAAGCTGGAAATGAGAAAAAGAAAAAAAGTAGGATGTTTTCAAGGACCAACTCCAGCAACCTTACAATTTATTTACATTTGATTGCCTAGGATTAGAATCCCTGCTGTTTTATGAGCTACTTTATTTAGTAAAAATATACATTTGTCAGTAGAAATGTGTTAACTTGACAAATGACTAAGGGAATAGAATTGAACCTAGAAACCAATTTTCTCCTGAGAAATATACATTGGCTGTGACATTTCTCCCATAGACTTTAAAATGTCAATTCTTTTGACGAGCAATATTTTTAACCTAACTTACATTTAATTCTGCATCAATAAAGAGGATAAACTTTTACTCAGCCTTATGTCTACAACTGCCATTCATATTCAGTTGTGAACAACAGCGAATCAGCAAAATGAAAATAGTCAAATTGCACTATTTCAGCCTGTTCTGTAAAGATAGCAATTGGTAGGAGATTGTTACTAAGTCGCCTAATAGTCTTCAGGACAGGCGGGGATAACCAGGTTTCAGAGTATTTAAGCTCTAAGGCACTGTAATTCTAGGTCTCCTCTTGACTACAGACATTTCCTGCTTTTCTTGCATAAGGCGCTGAAATCAGTCTGTGCTGAAATTTCTACTGAGCCTATTGATGTGATAAGGTATTGGCTCCATGCGTAGTCAGTTCATACATGCAAGGCTGTGCCCTGCCGCTGACCCATCCTGATGTCTGAATTCCTCATAATTCGCGTCCCACCCATATGCGGGTCATTGTCTCCAAAGATCTCTTGTCAGAGAGCACATATAATTAAAAAGTCAAGTTCTTAACAACCTCTAACTTCATTGGGTTATAAGATATTAGCTTCCTTTTATAGGTAAGTGATCAGGAGGAGGGAAAGATCCAGAATGATGAGACTAGATGTCATCCTAGAGTTGGGGACCCTAAATACTCAAGAGAGTGTATGGTAAAGGACAAAAAAAAACTTGCCTTATTACAAAGATTACCTTGTATGGTGACAGCTGTCCTATCAGCGTACATTTAAAAAAACTCATCACAATTGGTGAATTTTTGTGCAGCCATTTTAACATGGATGATGGAAGAAGATACGCAACTTTTTTGGCGTATCATGCTTTATTATTTCAAGAAAGGTAAAAATGCAACTGAAATGCAAAAAAGATTGGGCAGTGTATGGAGAAGGGGCTGTGACTGATTGTCATCTATTACAGGCCAGAGTTTTGATAAGTCAAGAGTAAGTTAAGTAAGTAATAAGCGGAAGCTTCTTGAGGGAAAATTGGGACTGGTTTGAAGGCAGACGTGCTTCTCAAATTTAATGTGCACACAGCTCACTTGAGGATCTTGTCGAAATGCTGATTCTGGTTCAGTAGGTGGAGGAGTCAGCATTTCTAAATAGATCTCGAGGCCGAACTTGAACAGTGCGGGACTAGAGAGTATTTAATTAAATATTCATTTTAGACAAGTACTGGGTCGACCAAAAGTCCCTATGGTTTTTTATGTACGATAAAAGACACATTTTTCATTTTCACCAGTAACTTTATTGACTTGGATACTTTGCGCGCGTCGGCTGTCTCCCGCTATTGGCTTTTAGTGGAGAGAGGCCGGGGTGCGGCTAAACATGCTTCAATGCATGAGACGGCCCCACAGCCAAGAATCACTTGGCCAAAATATCAACAGTACCGGCAAACTTCGCAAACCACTTTTGACCCATTCAATCAGTCACAGCCCCTTCTCACGGCCCAATCTTTTTTTGCATTTCAGTTGTGTTTTTACCTTTCTTGAATTAATAAAGCATGATATGCCAAAAATGTTGCATATCTTCTGCCATCATCCATATTGAAATGGCTGCACAAAAATTCACCAATTTTGATGAGTTTTTTTTAATGCATGCTGATATGACAGCTGTCACCATACAATCTAACAAAATTCTTTCAAGTGAAGTTAAAGACAACTAAGTGCTATTAGCGCCATCTTATAGGAAAAAAGTAAGACTTTTTGACCATTCCAATATTTGCATCAGAAGGAAGGGAAGATTCCAGTAAATGCCTTTTATTATTGATAACTAGGATGCCGTGGTCACTGGGAATGCTTCTTGATTGACGGGTCACGTCAGTAAAATGCTCCAGCACAAGACTGAGGAGCAGAGCCTATGCCCGTTTCGTTTACTCACTTGTTGTTTAATGCAACAACACCCACTGTGCTTCTAGGAGTTGACATGCTGGCCACGTAATTCCACTGGCGCCCCTCAGGGTCCCATCTTTCTACAGTGTTTAGATAGCTCCATCCGTCATGACCACCAACAGCGTACATTGGTCCTTCCAGTGTGGCTACGCCTAGCGGGTAAAGAAACCAGCATGAGGGCGCACCGAAGTACAACACACAGTGGATACTCTTTCATTATGCAAGCGACTAACTAGTCAAAAACTTGTTTTTGTGGTTTTTTTAAGGATCTTATTTATCTTATTTTTAGACAGAGGGGAAGGGAGGGAGAAAGAGAGAGAGAGAAACATCCATGTGTGGTTGCCTCTCACACGCCCCCTACTGGGGACCTGGCCGGCAACCCAGGCGTGTGCCCTGGCTGGGAACCGAACTGGCGACACTTTGGTTCACAGGCCCATGCTCAATCCACTGAGCCACACCAGCCAGGGCTGTTTTGGTTTCTTAAATGATTTTGTGTACACGTAGTTAATTTACTGATCTTGATATGGAACTCAATAAGGTCTTGTATCCCTAGGAAATTATCAGGCATAGTTACCATTATGGGAGGGTATCATTGGTGTAAAGCTGAAATCAAAGGAGGAAGTGGAACACACCATTTCCAGGGATGTGAGAAAAAAGGGAAGCCGATTTTTTTTCTGGTGTAATTTCAATGTCATTTTTAAATGTATGAGGTAGGTGAGATATGACGTGGGCTCTTAGATAAATCTTCGTGGGCTACCTGTGCTAAAGCTTTCCAATCTCTGCTCTTTATTACAATGATAAAAAGGTTCTCATCAGATAAATAAATAGACAGGGTTTTTGAGGAGTAGTTAGAAATTTGTTCTATCAGATACTATAAATATCCCCTTTCTAACTGCTTGTCGTCTGCTCTAGGAATGCACGATTTTTCCCCCAGCATCTTCACCATCTCCGCGAGCCTCTCAGACATATCCTCATCCCCTCTCCTACCCCTTTAGTGCCATCAATAGATTGCAAAACTTGCTCTGATTTCACTGTGAGGTATACTTTCTAACCTGCGTCTAGGACTTATGGACACAACTGAGCTGAAGATATAATTAATATAGTCTACCATTTACCACTTGACATAGATCATTTATCAGGAAATTTGGGGCAAATGATACCAGACCTGGATTTGCTACTCTTTAGCTGAGTAACAATTCTTTAAAAAGGGATATTATTCTGTTTGCCTTAAACAAACTCTATGATACTGAAAATGTATGAAGACAAGCATGGACAAAGAAGTCCCCTGACTGATAGTCAGGAGAATCAAATTTCCCCACCGCTGCCGAAGTCTCTGCTCCATCTTTCTTAAAGCTCTGTGGAACGTCTCTAGCTTACGTATAACTTGGACCTGTGCTTAACCAAAGTGGTTTGTCTAAATTATCCCTGCCTTAATCTGCAGCATAAGACTTTTTACCAAAATAAAGATTTGCCTATTAGAGGAAGGGACCTGATTCACCTAACTAGAAACAACGTCTCCATCATCAAGTGCTCTTTGCAGGAAACTGAGTTTAGAAGGTATCTCTATTACGGTTTTGTGTTCCTCAAGAATGTAATCCTTCTAAACATTTTCATCATTCGTAAAGCGGGACCCCTTTAAAATACCAGTGGAAGGGAGGTAGGATTAACGAGTATGACATCTGAAAAAAGAAAACAGTTTTAAAGGCTTTTACCATTTGCTTTAGCTTTTCAGCATTTTTGGAGACATTTTGACAAAGGGATTTGCTGCACCCCAATGATGTGCAGCTGAAGTGAACTTTTCAACAGCTCCGCCAACTATACAATCCGTAGACATTGTACCATGTTAAGCTCTTACCTAAGCCATGCCTGTGGGTTGACATGGGAGGCATCACAGTCCAGATTTTTCCAACTGGATTAAAACATTCCACAGTATTCAAAGTTTTTAAGCCATCTCTACCTCCCACGACGTAGAGCTTATTATCAATAACTGCGACTCCAAACTGAAGCCTACGGCCACTCATGGTGCCAATCTGTAGCCAGCTATTGGTCCTGAGGTCGTATTTTTCAATTGTAGTGGTACCTGTTAGAGGAATATTGCACAACGGTAAAAACCCATTGTATAAACAATTAATTGGCATCGTTTACATCATATTTGCGTCCCTGTAATTTTGCATAGAATATGTAATTGCCATTCAAATTAAAGTAGTGCAGCTGATTCTCCAACCTGGCAGACAACGCGAGGGTGATATTTCACCACTCCTGGAGCCGAAAGGAAGACTTAGAAAGAAATACTTTATTTGGTATGTGTGGTTTACACATTTATAATGGCCTCTTTGACTGTACACAGTTTGGCTAGTGGAAGTACTAACACAGGTGTCAAGCATCACATTTGACAACAGAAAATTGCCTTAGAAGTTATGACTGGCTGTCTACACATCCATATGATTTCAGTTGCCTATGGCTATCCAGTATATTAATTTATGCCTTTTTATTTTATTCAGTTTGGTGCATGTGTATCTCTGTGTTGACTTAAAATAGACATGACTGAAGAAACAGGAAGGAAAATTTCTTTTAAATGGGCCTTTCCTGTCCATTCACACAGTATTTCATGATGGTAACACAGAGGATTATAATTAAGAATAATGTATTATTTATTAGAATTAAAAATAGGATT
The DNA here is from genome assembly GCA_004026545.1 of Mormoops blainvillei. Classification (NCBI taxonomy): domain Eukaryota; kingdom Metazoa; phylum Chordata; class Mammalia; order Chiroptera; family Mormoopidae; genus Mormoops; species Mormoops blainvillei. Next base: position 17,740 of record PVJD01012605.1, on the reverse strand, counting down.
CGAAGGTATCATCTCCTTTATTTGTTAACAAATGTTCCTTTTCTACTCAATTACCAGAATATCAAGTTTACTGCCATAGTCTATCATCACTGCTATTATAGTAAATTCTCACTACTTCATAATAAATTGTCACTTTTGTAGGCAAATACATGTTACCAGTCATTCACAACTGCTGCTGCTATTATTTTTTTTTTAAAGTTGATTTTGTACAACAGAGAAGTTTCAGTCTAAAATCAAAATGGAAAATAAAACAATTATTACTTACATGTGTAGAGCACCTAAGAGAGCTTGTAACAGGTTTAGAAAATGTCATCCCAATTTTACAAAGTCAATCATTAGAATTAAAAAAACAAGCAAACCACTTTTCAGTTTTGTTCTTCTAATGGGAGATTTGTGGAGAAAAATATAATCCAATGGTTACACTGGAAATATAGTTTAACATTTGAAGCATATTTACTGGCCAACTGTAAGTCTACAGTACGGGGTCATATCAAGTCAAAATATAAGCAAGGTATATGGTTTCTTCTGAGACTTGTCCTGTGTATATTGTATTAAAGGAAACTGTTTATTTCTTTTCTCTAATTCTAAATATTTTATGATGAATAATGTACTATAAGTATTTCTGTCTCAAGAGTTTTAGTTTTTACAATAAAAACTTACGAATATACAGGTACTGATTTACTTTTTCTCTTTAATCCCTGCATCTTTTACTGATAACACGCATTTGGCAGATTTACAGATCAGCAGTTGCTCTGTTGGCTACACAGTCTGCTGAGAAGTCCAGTAACGCCACCCAGAAGAGAATCTTCTCTACACTAAGTATCACTGGGCTATACCGTTAACATGGGAACACTCACAAACCAACTCACAGCCTCTTTTTCTCTGTCAACCAATTTCCTCTGAATGTTTTCGTATCTCTCCACTTTCTTATTCCAATCTTCCTAAATCTGTCTTCCTATCCTTTCCTTCCTATTTTAACTTTTTATTTCAAACTCTTTTCCTCAGTGGAATTTGCCAAAGACCCAATTTAAATCAGGAAATGAAGGCTAGGCTGCACTAATTATTAAGATTATAGATATGATATTAATAGTGAAGTAATCAGTCAGGACATTGTATATAGAAGATTTTAAACAGAAGAGGTATAGAAGTCTCCTTTATGTCGGGATAATATATAAATACATAGCAGATATATTTACCCCACATCTCTTATTTGCATCTGTGAACATATGTGGCCAGTAATTCTGCATTTTGAATTCTGAAGGTTTCTTCAGCCAATTTGCTTACCTCCACTATTGATCTGACTAGTCAAAAAGTAAATTTTCTAGCTCGCTTCATATGGCAGCTTTATATTTAATGGAACACTGAAACTGTTTTACTGCTCTTTCTCCCAAGGACTCATGATATAATTTTTTCTGTGTAAACTGCACTTCTGCCATGAAACGTTACAAATATTTTTTCTCAATTCATTTCTAAGCTCGTAATCAACCCTCGTTTATGACTCATTCAAGAAGGAACAAAACCGTCCAAATTTTGTAGTATTGTTGGGAACAGGATAGTTCCTGTAGCTGTGAGTATATCTGATTTAGTGACTTCCTCCATCTATTTTTAAAATAATTTTAAAATGACTGTGGTAGACTTTAATGTATCCCCTATTAGATTGTCTCTCGGAATTCATTGTTTTTAATAAACAAAACGTTACTGAATACTTTGCATGTTACAATAGCCCAAAGTTTACCATTTGACAATTTTTAAATGTTTACCCTGTGCGCATACAACTTTCTGATGATTTTTTTTAAATATTCATAGTAGAAGTTATAGTGAACCCAAGCCACTTATGTGATATCTATTTTTAATAAGTAATTCCAAGTCAATTGTATGAGTCAGAGAGGAAATTAAAGACTGAGGAAGTATTGTATTTCCTAAATATCAAAAGGTGAAAGTTCAAACAGTATCCTTAGAAAAAAGATAAATGAAACAAGACACTGTAAGAAACAGCATACAATATAAAATTATAGCTTTGTGAAATAATGTGAGCTGATGTGTTTTTTAGGTGTAATAGTAATTTATATAGGTAAATGCTACACCCTTAACGTTTTTGCTCTACTTAGTTTTTTTTTTCCTTTTTCTTTCTTTCTTTCTTTCTTTTTTTTGTTCCTGATTGCTCATCCCGGTTTTTCAATAGATTCTGACATCTGCAAAGAGAGGGGCCAGTTTTGTTGTTGTCATTCCTCTGTCTTCTAAAATAGTGGAAGTAGAGCGAAAAAGGGGACATAGAATTTGAGTAGGATTCCATTTCCAGTATTTCCATATATTTGTCTTTGAGTTGGCTGTCTAACCATAAAGAGCCTTAGTTTTCCCATCTGCAAAACTGGGTTAATAAAATCTATCTTGTAGCTTGATTGTGAGGATCAGAAATGATGCTTGCATAATCCCAATCAAGGATCACGTACTCAAAAATAGCAGTTTTTACTGTCATTGTAGTTGTTTGCAACTCCCATAGAGCCTGTTATGTCTCCATCCGCTAGATACTTAGACGATCTCAAAATGATGGCCTTCCTTCCATATCAAGCCATGGTAATGGAGTCATGGGATCACACTCATGCATTTCACTCATTTTCAGAAACTCATACTTACTACTATGTATTTTTTTTAAACTTAAGTATAGTTGATATGTATTATTACACTAGTTATATCAGCTTGAGGTGTACAATATAGACATTAGACATTTCTATTCCTTCCAATGCGTTCGCCACACTAAGCCTAGTGATCATCTGTCACCCTGTAAACTTACCACAGTACACTGACTATATCTTCCTTCAGGATATAATCACTTGAACGCTTCTTCACCTGTCACCCCTCCCCCTCCTTTCTGGTAACTATCCCTCTGGTCTCTGTTTTTATGCACATTTTTGTTTTGCTTTGTTTGATCATTTGTTGTTGTCGTTTTTCAGATTCCACATATAAGTGAAACCATACAGTATTCGTCTTATCCTATCTGGTTTATTACCATTTTTGTAACACATTCGCCTATGCAATGTTAACTTAAACAGGAACCTGTAAAAGTAACAAAAGCAAAGAATAAACATAAAAACCAAACAGATAAACACAAAATTTTCCATTTCTCACTTTGCAGGTTAAGCTTTTTTTTTTTTACAAAATCAGAAACTAAGGGTAATTATGCTTGCATATTGTATTTGGTCCTTTTTTAATTGAAATATGAAACAAGACACATTCTAAAAGCTGCTATTATTCATTCTATTCAACAAAATGCAATAAAATATGAAGTTGCCAGACTTGAAATTAGTTATAGGACCTCACTGTATTTGCTATTTTCTGAAGAACATTAGTTCTGTGAAGATACTCTACTATGTTAGAAATAATTGCATTTATAAAGTCCTGTTTTATAGTGTTTTGGTTAACTGGCGTAATCTTATAGTTTTCCAATTTCCAGTTGTACATATCAAAAAAAATCGGTTTTAGTAACACAGAACTTTGACTCTTGCATCATTTTCTCCAGGTGTCAAATGATATTTATATATGTAATTTGGCAAATTTTAAATGGACTGGTTTTATTTCCTATGCAGTCAACTCTTCATTACAAAATCCTTGCCTCAATGTTTTGGTAACATGAGGCTGTGCAGACTAAGAAATAGTATAAAAAGGTAGAGCTACAGATAAATTGGCTCTAAGAAGGGGTTCAAGGGTGATATGTTGGCTTCAGAAACAGTTCCGTATTCTGTTTGATAAAATTCTTATGTAAAACCCCTACTTTATTCCAGGTTTGAATTTCTGATCTTGTTATCAATAGCTTGAGGTTCTTTTTAACTGGTCTTTGAGCATCTAACAGGAAATTGACAGCCATGAGTTAGGTGCTGATACTCTATTTCTGTCAAAAAAGAAAATTGAAGAACTTCGACCCTTCCTTTCATAATAAATCTTAAACAAAATTTTCCGGAAAATATCTTGTATTGCAAAGTGAATACTCAAATTTAAAAATCTTTGGCCATAAAATTACCTATTGACAGTTTAGCCAACACCAATGAAAGGGTTATATCCCATAAGGGAAGAAAAAAAGAGGTTACAAAATTACATAATGTACCCTATTTATGGAAATTAGCTGTAGATGTATACATTTAAATATGGCTTTGATACTACCCTCATAATTTGGAGAATGTTGAGAATATATATATTTTTAAACATTTTTTTATTCTTTAAGAATTTTTATTTATTTATTTTTAGAGAGAGGGGAAGGGAAGGAGAAAGAGAGGGAGAGAAACATCTGTGTGTGGTTGCCTGTCATGCACCCCCTACTGGGGACCTGGCCTGCAACCCAGGCGTGTGTCCTGACTGGGAATCGAACCGGTGACCCTTTGGTTCGCAGACCGGCACTCAATCCACTGAGCCACACCAGCCAAGACAGAATATATATATATATATATAATATGTTATATATATATATATATATTTATATATTTATATATACTTTTTGAATGATACTTTCTAAATTAATTTGTCCCTGTTACCTTTCATAGCGTCCATGCCTCCCACAGCATAAAGTGCCCCCACTGTTGATTTTCTGGGCTTCGTCCGAGGGCTTTGCATCAGGGGTCTTCTTTCGGGTAAGAGATGATACTTCATAGCCTCGATCAGGAGTTTCTGACATTCCAGGTCACCACTAAACATGGCACTGTTTTCAAGATCTGCCAGTAACTGGAAAGTAATGAAAAAAAAGTGTATGAAGTGAAGAGCTCCCCATTAGAACGGACATATTTTTGTTAATATAGCTTTGGAGATAATGCATGCTAATTCAAATGTAGGGATGGTATTATTTCATATTTTAACTTATTAGCAATATATTTTATGCTCACTTATGGCACGTAGCTAGAGAAGCAGTCATGTTTTTGGTGGATTAGACGAGATGGTACTGACATGCCCAGTTAAAATAAAATAATATCACCATAAGAGGCTGCATCTTTATCATCAAGTCACTTGTGTAAAGTATTCCAAAAGTGGGTCTTTTTAAAAAATCTTTACTTGTATATGTGTACATCAGTAAATTACTTGTGTTAGTGGTACCAATACATCAGCAATCATGGACGAGGAATCCTTTTTAACCATTACGTCCTGGTAGTTAATAAGATGCTTATCAAGTGGGAAAAGAACTAGGTAAAGTCTTTTTCCTGAGATGAGTTAATAAGTTAAGCGTTTGTTACAGAATTTTGTCGAGGGTCATTTCGATTCATTTGAGTTTTGGGTCCACGGCGTCACAGGGAGGAAGAACAAGCCGGTGGCTCTCTCACTCCACCTGCCACCTGTGATAGGTCACTGTTTCGAGGTGGCTGGTGAGACCCTAGCCATTTCCTTAATTCATATGCTTCTGAAAATAGTTTTGAAAACTGGGTTATGCAGTTGTTGTGGGGTTTTTTCCCCTGAAAAAAGATTCTTCAGAGATTTATGACCATTTAAAAATATATTTAATTTCTAGACTATTTGTTGAAGATCACTTTTAAAATTCTTTTGGCAGTTTCTCTTCTGTATGCCGTCACCCAGCAGAACTCGGGGCTGGGAGGCCAACGCACCATGAGTTGTGTGTTTGGGCTGGAAATTTCCCCTCATTCCACTCAAGTCAGAGAAGTTCAAACTAAGCATTTCCCCCCAAAAATGTCATATAGACTTAAGGCAGTGCAAAGTTACAGGTATCTGATCTTTTGTAACAGTACATCTTAAATTTCTGCATATCTTAAAAATCATCTGAAGAAGCTGTTAAAACACAGATCGCTCGGCATCACCCCCAGAAATTATTTCGCTTGGTCTGTGGTAGAGGCATGAGGCTGAGTTTCTGATAAGCTCCCAGGGACATGGTGTTGCTAGCCCAGGCACTGGAGAATCTGATAAATCAAACAGACCATCTCACAATTATACATGCATTCACAGAAACACATAAAATTGCTACAGTTCTTGAAGCTTGCGTCTGAAATGACACATAGACTTGAATATTTCTCTTCTTGATGTTACTATGACCTTACCCTTGGGCTGGACACTCCTGCCAGAGAGACTGAAGTTTAACCTCACTAAATTTGCCATACTAAAATTCAGTGAGTTGGGTCAATCCTGCATCTCATCCAAGAGTGTCTGTTTTTAGCATCATTTTTACTATAATCCTTCCGCATCCATGATGGGGATGCCATTAGAGTGACGCGTTAGCCTGCAGAGGGGTCCAACCCGCGGCCCACGAGCGCATGCGCCACAGGATGGCCGTGAATGAGGTCCAACACAAAGTCGTAAATTTACTTAAAACATGATGAGATTTTTTTTTTTTTTGTCATTATGTGTGGCAACGTATTTCACGTGTGGTCCCAGACAACGCTCCTTCTTCCAGTGTGGGCCAGAGGCGCCGACAGGTTGGACACCCCTGCTTCAGCGCATCTGAAACTGCTACAGTATGCTTTCAACCACTACAGCCAATTACCCAGCTTAGTAGCTATTATCCAGATTCTAATCCCTTCTAGAGTCTCCTATTTTACTGATTATTATCACCTTGCCTAGAAAGGGGAGGGGGAGAGACGAAATTAGCCTAGTCATTGCTCCTGCTTGTTACATGTGATGTTCGGTGAGAGGAAACCGAAACTAACGAGTATGCGGAAGTTGGGGGTTATCTGTAGTTTTTTCATCTCTGCTCCCTCTCTCTTCATCATTAATACTGCTAATTGAAGGCTGCGTATATTCTTCTGCGACACAAATCCTCTACACTCCAGTTACCGAAAATTCTCTGAGTAAAAGAAAATGAGGAAAACCAGGAATGGATTGATGTGTAGCGGTAGTTTGAATTACAATCACATCACCCGTAAGTATCCGTACCTGCGGTGGAAGCAATGGAAGTCTGATGTAAGAAAGCAGCATGGCGAGGTCTCGCTGCCTCGCCTGCACGTCGTGCCCCACCCACTGCATCAGAGCGTGGAAAATGGTTTCTTCATCCGGCACGTTAATATCGTCGCTGCACAGAAGCTTGGAGATTTCATTCGCCGGAAGCAGGAGGAATTCTTGGTTCTTTATTACCTCGATGAAATGTTCCTAGATAAGAAAGGTCATCTACTGAAACTTTGTTACTTTAGAAACTTAACAAAACAAGCCTATCAAAGATCTTCCCTTTGCTAAATTTCACAAAAGGCCAGAGAAGCAGATATATGCATTTATAAGAGACATGGGCTATTGCTGCCTACGGCAAGCGGCATGGGGAAGCCTTCTGAAGCCCAGAAGCCAAATGCAAAATGGATCTACTGCGAGTTCAATTCCAGGCCGCCGGGATGAAGTAAATACTGCGATAACGTGAGTCATACAAATTTTTTTATTTCCTACTGTGTATAAAAGTTATGTGAAACCATCCTGTAGTCTATTAAGTATGCAATAGCATTGTGTCTCTAAAAACAATGTACACATCCTCATCAACATACTTTGTTGCTAAAAAATGCTGATCATCATCTGAGCCTTCAATGAGACATATTTCACCGTGTATGATGCGCTCCCGTGTTTAATGCGCTCCCACATTTTGGGCCCAAACTTTCAGGAAAAAAAATCTTTCATTTTAATTTTCTAATTCAATATTTTACTTATTTATATTTACATACTTGTTTTTTGTATTATAAAGGAATGTTTGCATTTATTTTTGAACATATTATGGTACAACAAATTTTATGTAACAAATAATTACAAAACACAAGAATAGATACAAGGTCTTTCAAGTACTACCCACGTATCATGCACATCCTTATTTTTCCCTCAAAAATTTGGACAAAAAAGTGCTTGTTGTACATGGCAAAATACGGTATGTTTGCTAGCAGAGTGTCTTGCCTCAGTGCTGACAGATGTTGACTGATCGGGTGGTGGTTGTTAAGGGTTTAATGGTTAAAATTAGGTTAATCTTAAAATAAGAAAACATCTTCCCCAAGAGGAGATTCAATCTCCTCTTGCTCATCAGTTTCTTTGCTCATCCATAAGAAGCAACACCTGTTCCATTACAGTTTTCTCGTGGGACGGCAGCAGTTCAGTCACATCTGCAGGCTCCACTTCTAATTCCAGTTCTCTTGCTATTTTCGCCACATCCTCAGTTACTTCCTCCACTGAAGTCTTGAGCCCCTCGAAGTTATTCCATGAGGATTGGAATCAACTTCTTCCAAACTCTTAATTCGGTGTTTTGACTTCTTCCCGTGAATCAGCCCATGTGTAGCAAACCTCCTCAAAGGCTAATGAGGGTTCTGTACAGTCAATCGAATTGTGTATGCATTTCAGAAAGTTTAGAAATGATCAAGGTGGTTTATATGGCGGTCATATTTAAATATAGCCTGAAATTAGATTTTTGGATAGACTTTCTTAGGGCCTCAGAGTGGTTGCTTGATGAGACTATTGAATATAGCAATATCGTAAATTAGTGTAAATAAAAAAATAAATGTAGTGGTTAAAATTATCTAGATATGGCATTGCGATATCAGTACTATAAAGAAATGGTTAGTTAAGCTTAAAGGTTAACTTTAAATTGTTTTACTTCAGAATTATTTTGCTCCTAATTTCACGGTAAACACTTTCTTTTTGCACCTTCTCAAGTGTATGTTTTGTACCTTTGGTTTGGTATTCATTTTTTAAAGTCTATACTTAAGTTTTACAACAACGTATCAAACAGGTGTACTATATTTGCTGAATTTTGTATCAGTGTAGACTGCTGCTTATATGATTATGGTGGTTAATATCATGTGTCAACTGGAGTGAATCATGGAATGTCTAGACTTTTAGCCAAACATAATTCTAGATGGGTCTGTGAGGGTATTTCTGGGCGAGGCCCACACACATTAGGGAAAGTCATCTGTTTTGTATAGTCTATGAATCAAACAACTGTAATTAAATCTCTGAAATGATTTGCATTTTACACTATCAATACAGTATTTATTACAAAAGCATTATTATGAGATCTTGACCTATTTTACTGCATATACAATAAATACTAAAATAACTAAAGAAGGGGGATTAGAGAGGACAACAGTGTTGCATTTTTATGCACATCCTGCTTTAAAACTCAGTTTCAGTCATATAATAGGAAAAGGAAGAGAAGTTGATTTTGAGCAACCAAAAAAAAAAACAACCTCCCAAAAAAAACAAATTCAAGCTGTTTACCGGCATGTGTTTTGTCTGCAAAAGTAAGATACCAGACAGGAAACTGTTAATACTTAGTTCAAGAATTTAAGTAATTTAACAGGAAGTTTTCATGTTTGCCTTTTATGGAAGGATTAACCTTTAAACTATATAACTGCTGTTATAGATTATATGGCATTTTGTTTAGGATACAGTAATATAAATAGCATAACTAAATGACATATGTTAAAAAACCAATTCATTATAATATATTATATAATAATATCACACAATATAATCAATATAATATAATATATCATTAATATTATATAACATATTATATAATATAATTAGTATTATATTATATTATATTATATTATATTATATTATATTATATTATATTATATTGGCATTGTTTCAGGAATATGTTCAAAATTTCAAATTTTCAACACTGACCAAGGATGAAAGAAGAGGGGAGGAAGTTTTACAATATTTTTTTAGAGAATTCAAATATTAAAACTTTGGAAATTTTAAGGTATGTCTAAAACTCTAGAAAAAGAATCTTCATTTATATACATTTCCATCCTAAAATTTTAATGTTAATTTTATGTTACTTTTAGGCATGTTTCCCTCTTCTATTCACTTTTATGTCATACTTGCATTTTAATATTGAATCTTAAATAACTAGCAATTTTCTACCTTGAAATATTTATCTTTTGATTGGGTTTCACAGAAAGATCCATCTCGTGTGTTGTTTCCTGCTTCCGGGGTTCAAAAGTTGATTTTCTTCTTTGCATCTGGGATTTATTAGCATTAATGATAAGGGTATGTTTAATATCCTTTATCTACTTTTTCTTGCCTCACTACAGATGATCTATGTTTCATGTCACTGTTACTAGTATGAGTAAACAAGGTTCTGTCCCATGCAACTTTCAGAGAATTAACATGTATGAGCCCTGACTGGAGTGGCTCAGTGGGCTGAGCGCCAGTCTGCGAACCAGAGGGTCGCTGGTTTGATTCCTGGTCAGGGCACATACTGGGTTGTAGGCCAGGTCCCCAGTAGGGGGCGTGCAGCTGAATGATGTATATCTTGCACATCAATGTTTCTCTCACTCTCTGTCTCCTTCCCTTCCCCTCTCTCTAAACTACATAAATAGAAATCTTTAAAAAATCTTTATATATTTTGGAGATCAAGCGCTTGTCCGAGGTATCATTGGGAGATATATTTTCCCATATGGTTGGTTTCCTTTTCATTTTGCTGATGTTTTCTTTAGCCGTGTAGAAGCTTCTTATTTTGATCAAGTCCCATCTGTTTATTCTTTCCTTTATGTCCCTTGCTCTGGGGGACATGTCGGTGAAAATATTGCTGCGTGGAATATCTGAGATTTTCCTCCCTATGTTCTCTCCTCACATAACTCCACACCAGGGAGATAAATAATCCAATTAAAAAATGGGCAAAGGACCTGAACAGACACTTCTGCAAGGAGGACACATACAGGGCCCAGAGACATAGGAAAGGATGCTCAGCATCACTAGCCATCAGAGAGATGCAAATTAAAACCACAATGAGATACCACTTTATACCACTCAGAACAGCCATCATAAATAAATCAACAAACAACAAGTGCTGGCAAGGATGTGGAGAAAAGGGAACTCTAGTGTAGTGTTGGTGGGAATGCAGACTGGTGCAGCCACTGTGGAAAACAGTTTGGAATTTCCTCAAAAAATTAACAAGGAAACTCCCTTTTGACCCAGCGATCCCACTTCTGGGGATAGATCCTAAGGATCCTGAAACACCAATTCGTCAGAATATATGCACCCAATGTTCACAGCAGTGCTATTTACAATAGCCAAGATCTGGAAACGGCCCAAGTGCCTATCAGTAAATGAACGGATCAAAAAACTGTGGTGTATTTACACAATGGAGTACTATGCAACAGAAAGAAAGAAGGTGCTCTTACCCTTCACGACAGCGTGGTTGGACCTCAACAGCATTATGCTGAGTGACATAAGCCAGTGGTGAAAGACAGATACCATATGATCTCACTTATAAGAGGAATCTCATCAACAAAACAAACAAGTGAGCAAGATAAAACTAGAGACATGGAAATAAAGAACAAACTGACAGGGACTAGAGGGGAGGGGGGAGGGGGATAACAGGGGAAAGAAAGGGAAGGGTCATTAAGGAACATGCATAAAGGACCCACGGACACAGACAATGGGGAGGCGGTATTGGCTGTGGGAGTGGGGCACGGGGCAGGGGAGAGCAATGGGGGAAAAGGCCACCATGGTAATTGAACAACAATAAAAACACTGAAAAAAATAAGATAAAGTAAAAATAAAAATAAATCAACCCATATGAACATGTCATTTATTATAATTACTAATAGAATTAAGAAGTGATTTAAGTTAATTAAGTTACAGGATTGGACTAGTAACTGCTTTTAAACAAAATGTTTTCACTAAAACATAAAAAGTCCATTCAATAGAATTGTCTGACTTATTAATTTTGATAGTTCTTAAGCATTCCAGTCAGTATTCATCCATTTATATTATTTTTTTCTTTACTGAATGATATTTTCATTAGAAATAATAATTTGTACAAATTTATACTCTAAAGTTCTAACAGTGCAAAAATATTAGGAAGAGTATCTTTTCTTAATAGTGTGGATTAGACTTGAAATATGTACTATATAATTTCATTTTGGGCAATATTTACATTTCTCCATGCCTTGAGATTCAATTAAATCTTTTCAGTTTCAAAAATGAGAAACTTACTTAATAAGCACGGCTTGACCAAATATTTTAACCCAATGTCTATTCTGTGCATGTCATTTGTAATTGACCTTCTAAAAATTTAAAAAATAGAACTGTAGTATGATCCAGAAGCCCCACAATTTGTTAGTTTATATTGCCTTTTAATTTTTTCCCAACATAATATTTACTTAGAAAAGTTTTATACAGACACGCACACATATATGCGTAGACTTATACACACACACATAAACATGTATACATACATATAATTAAAATAAGTCAGTAAGTTAAGATGCTGGGTTCATTCATTATCACTGCCAGTCACTTTGAAGCCATTGACCTTACCATTGTGTATTTATGCGCCACAGTTAGGAGCTCCGTGCAGCCCTGAGCATCTCCGAACGATCGGATCCCTAAGCAGTTTGAAGGATGGAGCTGCTTTATGAGAAAATTGGAGCAGACTTCAATGACTTGAGTCAGCTGCAGGAGACAAGCCGCAGCCAGCAAATTCTCAATAGTATCTTCTTTCAATTGCAGGACACCTAGACAGTGTGAACAAGTAAAGAATGATTTCATGTCCCATAAAGTAAGACACAGATATGCTGGCTAGTTGAAATGTGCAGTTTCTGTCATTAATGAAGCCGTGTTTGCTCAGGGACGGTAATGACCTTTTGAAGCCAACACACGTGAGAGAGCCTGTGTAAACACTAGTAAGATGGCTGATGGGAGCGAGACTAGATTATCAAAAACGACCGTAGCAAATGAACATTGAATACTATCATTGCGAAAAGAGCAACTTGTTATTTATCATCTTAGACCTGCATCTAAATCTTCTGTCAAAAGCTGTCCAATTATGACTCAAGGAACATTATGTAATATTATATAAGGGTAATATAATCGGCCACACAGACATCTGTCACTTGTGTGGAAAAATATCTTGGTAAATAAGAATGCTGAGCTTATATGTTTACTTTCATCATCTGCATTTATTAGCTAAGAAGGAACACTTTTCCCAAATATGATGGCTAGAATTGATGCCTGACACTATCTCAAAAGAAAGAAAATGTTGCCAAGAGTCTCCAAATAAAAAATTGCTTATACGATTATTTTGTTAGGTATAAAAAACTGGCTCTGTTTAAAAAATATCTGTAAAGAATTTCTAAAACTGAGATCAGAGCAATTAAACTGTTTCTTTTATATTGATATATATATTATTTTGGAGCAAATATTATTGATGAATTATTACAAATGTTAGGTTATTTTGATGTTATATCGTCACTTTTTTATTTAAGCCAAACTATAGGTAAGTTATAAAGAATGATACTGCTTGTGTACAGATTTTATAAATTATATAACTTGGCCTTGTAAAATACCTTAATATGGATTCAATATGTTGCAAAAACATAAAGAAAAGAGTAATACACACTGTGAGATGCTCTATATTTAGTTTACTCTCTAAAATATGTTGTAAAGGGGTCCAGTCCACCAGAACACTTTCTTGTCCTGGATTTTGAAGGAAGAGCCCTGTCTGTATCTCATGAGATGCAGAGAAGTATGAACTATTCTCAGATTCAGAGAGAAAGATTCACTTGCTGTAGACATTGAAATTTAGCCTGGTTATTAAGAAGAATATTAATTTCTAAATAAATGAAACTCCTAGAAGAAAACATAACTAAAAATCTCATTGACGTTGGCCTTGGCAATAATTCCTTGGATAAGACACCAAAGCATAAGAAACGAAAGTTAAAATAAACAAGAGGGACTACATCAAACTGAAGAGCTTCTGCACAGCAAAGAAAAAATAAACTGAAAAAGCAATTGACAGAATGAGATAAACTGTGTGCAAACCACATACATTATAAGGGGTTAATATCCAAAACATATAAAGGCTGTATACAACCCAGTAGCACAAAAACAATCCAATTTAAAAAACAGGCAAAGGGCACCAATCGACACTTTTCCAGAAAAGTCATACAAATGCCCTATAGGCGCATGAAAGGTGCTCAACATCACTAGTCATGAGGGAAATGCAAATCAAAACTACCATGGGATACCACCTTATACCTGTTAGAATAGCTTATCTTAAAAAGACATTGCCCTTGGCTGGTGTGGCTCAGTGGATTGAGCGCCGGCATGTGAACCAAGGGGTCGCCGGTTGGATTCCCAGTCAGGGCACACGCCTGGGTTGCAGACCAGGTCCCCAGGAGGGGGCGCATGAGATGCAACCACACATGGATGTTTCCCTCCCTCTGTCTCTCTCCCTTCCCCTCTGTCTAAAAATAAAATTAATAAAATCTTAAAAAAAAAAAGAGAGAAGGGATAAGCGCTGCCAGCGAGAATGTAAACTGATACAGCTGTAATAGAAACAGTATGAGGGTTCCTAAAAAAATTTTTAAAATAGGACTACCATATGACCCCGAACCCCCACTGCTGGGTAAATATCTATGGGAAATGCAATCGGAATCTCGAAGAGATACCTACACTCCAATATGTATTGCAACATTAGTCACAAGACCAAGGTTTGGAAACAACCTACCGGTCTTTGACAGATAAATTGCTAAAGAAAATGTGAATATATGTAAATGGGGTGCATATATATATATATATATATATATATATATATATATGAAGGAAAATCTGCCATTCATGACAACACAGATGAGCCTGGAAGTCATTACGCTAAGTGAAATAAGCCAGACACAGAAAGTAGTGTGTAGTACCACTTTTATGTGGAATCGAAAAAAAAAGATGTTGATTTCATAGAAACAGCAAGTAAATTGATGGTTGCCAGCAGCTGGGAGTTGGGAATAATAAATGTAGGTTAAATGGCACAAACTTTCAGTAATAAGTTCTGTCTCGCTATACGGCATGGTGACTGTGGATAATATATTATCGTGTACTTGAAAGTTGCTGAGAGTAGATTTTAGGTGTTATCACCACACGTAAAAAAAGAGTTAACTCTTTGAGATGATGTATGCATTAATTATCTTGACCTTCATAATCATTCTACTCTATATATACATATACATATGATCTCCACACTGTATACTTTAAATACATACAATATGTTTGTCAATTATTCCTCAATAAAGTTAGAATGAATGAATATATACATATATATATCAACACACACACGCACATATACATTCATACTACTTGCCCTGCAAAGTCATCCTGTTATCTTTGCTTTATAATTTTAGTAAGTATGACTTAAATATTTCAAAGGAAGAGACAGACTAAATCTTTAAGGTTGAGCTAAAATATCCCATCTCCAGTTTCATTTTTATAGATGAGGGTTTACCCACATTTTTGAAGAGGGAGAGAGAGATACGGTCTATTCTCTATTCTCTTTCTCTTAGAGAGAAATAGCTCTATTATCTCATGGTCATAATTTTTATAGCATATTACTTACCTCTGGCTCTTTTATAGTATTGACTTAAAATCCTGATTCTGCCCCTTATCCATTTAGGAAAATTACTTAACCGGTCTATTCTCAATTTTTTTTTTACTTGTGGAATAGGAATGATAATAACGTGAGTTATATGATACAGGATTATTGTGAGGACTGAATGAGTTAACACATGCCAAGCACTTACCAGTGTAAGCATATTGCACCAAGGAATTAAGTGCATTAGGGTCAACTCCTTCCATCTTGACCTCTTCTTGTTTGGCTTCAAGCACGTCGTTAGTAAACATTGCAGCGAAATAGTCAGACACTGCACTGAGAACCAATCTGGAAATAAAAGTGTTTCACAGAAGCTTAAATAAGTCCACCATCTTACCGAAAAACTGACATGCAGTCAATAATTTTGTAACACTAGTGAGACTGTTTTTTATACACAACAAGGAAAGTGTAGGTAAATTAGAAAGGCAAATAATAGGTTGATTTTCTTTTAGAGGATTTGTACTGGTTTTCTTGATCAATCTGTCAAAAGTTTGGATCTTCTAAATATCCCGCGGGGAAGTGAATCACTTGCTTGATTCAATTCTATTTTCCTCAATATTCCAGTTTCTAGTCAATGGACTGGTTCTTTCTCATTCATACTTGTGTCTGCATGAGGATACTTACCGATGAGCTGGGATTCGGAGGTGTCCAGCAACGAGGAGCACATCACACAGTTGTTTCTCTTTCAGGTAGTTCTCCATTTTGTGGAGAGTTTGCTCAGCGTGGTTTATAGCATGGAAGTGCTCCTCACAGATGCCGGCACTCATCTCTTCAGGATGCTGAGTATGTAATCTGAAAGGCAGACGAGAGTGAGAATATGGTTTAGCCATCAGAATTTAGGCACATTTATTTCTCCAAGAAATATACTGGATTGAAATAAACTACACATTTGACTCTAATTCTCAATATTTTGCTGTCATTGCTGCGTGATGTCCCACTATAGTGAAGCGTCATGGTTGGTATTTCCATCTGGAATGGAACCGTGCTATGTTTGCTTCAGCTGCAGGAGTGGTATTAATTGTCTGAACACAGAAACATTCATTAATAAAGCCGGAAGAAAATAAATGTAAAGATCAACATCAGTATCTACCTCGTGAGTGAGATTTCTGTAATTCTGTGACATTGCACAGTAAATGGAATATTTTGTTTTCATGGCAACAATGACAACTGGGAGGTAACCTCTATGAAGAAGCTGGTGATCTAGGCACACTTTTACCCCTGAGGGCACAGATGAGAGGCAGTACAGTGTTCCTTGATGGAATTTTGGAGATTTGAGGTAAGAAGTGAAAACTGTGAGGAAATGATTCATGGGTAACTGTATTTAAAAAAAAAAAGGAAACAAAACACAGGTAAGATAGGTTTGTTTTTAAACAAACGAATAATCTCAGTGACAAATGCATTTCACTTTACTTTTAATACAATGTAATATTCAAAATAAAATAAACTGATGATTTATAGGGAATGTCTTTCATTATAAAATTATTTTCTTAGTTGTAGTTTGAAAGAGCCTAAAACTGTAGTTTTTATGACATGGCTGTCATCTGTCATAAAATCGTAATGGGGTACAGAGCGAGGGTCCCCTGAAATCAGAACAAACCCTGAAATCCTCGGTTGGGGGAAGGGAGGGTAGATGGAAGAGTCGTATAACAAAGGCAAGTGAATAGCTGTGCCTTCCAGAAGGGAAGAGGGCTACTGCCCAGGACAAATTGTATACATGACCCGGAGAACATTCAGGGATGCGAGACGGAGCCAGGGGACCTCATACAGCACCTGCAGGAGAGGCGGGGGCTCATGCCCACCCCGATGTCTGAGTGTCGCTGGGAGCTCTTGCCCTGACTGAGGAGGGCAACCAAACAAGGGTAAAACATACCACGGAACTGGCAAAAATGGCAGATGCTAACACACCATAGGGAGGGCCGGATATGAGGTCCCGCAGGAAATTCCCGGGTGAAAGAGAAGAGGGGCAGGGGGAACCGCACGGGCTGGAGCAAGAGGAGGTCCTCCAGGGAGGCATGGAAGTAGTGGTGAAAGAGAGCTATGAGGTCTGGAGTGAGGGAGGGACAACGTCTGAAAGCCAAAAGTCTAGTGAGTCGCCAGAGCTGGCGGTGCAGCAGGGGACCTGCCCAGCCACCCGGACTTGAGTGCTTGGAGAAGACGGCAGCCGAGCTGATGGAGCTGTGGGGACCTGCCTAGCAGCCCGGATTTGTGAGATGCCTGGAGCTGAGCTGCAGACTTCGGCACTTCTGAAAGATGGTGCCTCTGACTGGCGTATTCTCAAACTGGCCTGGGTTGGCAAAGGGAGGCCGGACTATGTGTTTTTGGGTGGTGTGAAGGGAGTGGGGTTTATCGGCAGAAATCTGCCAGTATTCTAAGTCTGCATGACCTTTAAATAAACGACCCCTTTCCCTTTTCACCAAA